>JAJJMA010204436.1:0-11671 GCA_023529015.1 Papaver nudicaule | reverse complement strand
GTTATGGGGAACTCACAGATGAGCAACTTTCATGAAGGAAGTTTCTCCTGAATCTTCACGGATTAGACCGTAAAAATCGTTCTTTGAGACAATTCGTAATCTGCCAGATTTCCGAATTTAATTAGGAAACTAGAATATCATGGATTCAATAAAGACCATACTCATCTAGGACTGGATCAACGGGACCCATAAGTAGAGGCGGCTCAAGGATGAATAAGTGGGACCCTCAATCTATGGTGTGTGATAAAAGTGGGCCATAGTATTGTTTTGTAGGCGACCTATGAAAGTGGGGTCTACAAGAAGAGTTGCGCTAGCAACAAAAGTGGGGTCGTGGCAAGAGCCACGGCCAAGGGATAAAAGTGGGGTCGTGACTCCAGAGGGAAAGAGGTGGGATCGTGGTAACAACCATGACCAAGCCACAAAAGTAGGGCCACGCATTAGGCATGGCCAAGCTCTAAAAGTGGGGCCGCCTAAACTACAGCCAAGCCAATAAAGTGGGACCATGATATCAGGTTATATCCAACCAAAGAAAGTGGGACCAGCCCTAAATCATAGTCAAGCAATGAAGGTGGGGCCGCGACATGAATCATGGCCAAGGCCAAAGTGTGGGGCCGTGGCATGAGCCACGGCCAAGACCAAGCTAGGGACGCAAGGTAGGATGGGCGTGAGTTTAAGATGGGATGGCCCACACATGGATGCGATCTAGGCAAGCAAGGGGATGGACGTGGGTTTAGCTAGGGATGGCCCACACATGGATGCGAGCTAGGCAAGCAGGGGAATCAAGGGAAGCAAGGGATGGGATGGCTGTGTGGGCCACCCATCCATGGGTGCGAGCTAGGCAAGCCAAGGGATGTAAGCTTTAAGATGAGCAAGGGGACGTGAGCTTTAGGATGAGATGGATGGCTAGGATGTGTCCGAGATGGGCATAGGTTGGATGAGACGTGTGCATGAGCATAGGCTAAGGCACGTGCACAGGCACAGGCGCATGCATAAGCTAAAACGCGTGCACATGCACAGGTGCATGCATAGGTATTTTACGTGTAGGCTAGGGGTGTGGACCAAGCTACTAGGCTATGGTTGTGAAAGATCAAAATATGGCTATGGTGACTAACTTTCTTATCCCTATTGTAAAATAAATTCATACCTTGTCTCGAGCTATTCCAAGAAGCCAAAATTGATGCAAAATTACTCTTGCAACCTCCTCGCCAAAAACCACCATCAACACCTGTGAAACATCCTTGGTTTATATTCCGTGTTTCCCAATCCATTTCTTATCGTCTATCTTTTGCTCCGAGATCTTGGCACATGTTTCGACTGTTTTACACCCCTACAGTTTGCCTCTTTTCTTGCTCGGAGATCGAAAATGTTCGAGGGAGGAAACTTCTTGTATTCTTCCCCTCGACATGTGTCCTGGTATTAACTTCTTTCTGACATGGGTAGCCTTTAATGATTTCGAAAGTGTCGCCTACCTTTTTACCTTTTGACTTGCTGCGCCAGTTCGAAGTCTTGCTCTATTTAAACCCGTCTTCTCCCTCCTTTGAGAACCTTTGTTTTCTTCTTTCAAGTTTTTCTCTTTGTGCAACCCTTAATTTATTTTGCTATCTTTTGTCCCCTTGTTCGCTATTCCTCTTCAAGTTATGGTGATTCCAGGTTCGTTCTCTTTGTGTGTCTGATTTTCCTTGTGCATAACTACCTCCTTCTGCTGCTGTGTTACATGCCCCAAGAAGGACAGCACATCCGGAGATCAATCTTCTGAAAACCCTAAGACGCAAATTGCTCCTCAGAATATGGTTGATCCTACACTTCCTTGGGATGTGAGGGCTAAGCTTCTGGGATTCAACTCTAAAATTTCCCTTGTACTATTTGCGGGAGTGACCTGTCCCCTGAACTCTTACTAAATATGAGTGCAGCGCTCGCCGGATTATAGTTACCAGGGAGCAATTAGGTGTCGGTCTCCCAATTCCTTTATATGATCCCAAGAATCCCCTATTCTATGAGGTTTATTCTCGCATTACTCCTACCCGAGGTGTTATGCAGTTAACCTGCAACTCCATTCGATTACTAGCGAGTGGGTTGCTCGTTTAGAGGGCAGATCAAATTATTATAAAGAGTTTCCGAAGGATTCGAAGCCTCCTGCATTTTGGAGTGCTGACAATTTCTTTAAGCACTATAAAGTCGAATTTGGTTTGCTTAAGGAAGCTGCCCCTTGGGGTGTGAAAATTGTCAAGATTCAACAAGCGCCTCATGTTCTTGATGACGTAGATCCTACCAAGTCGAAAACGAACAAGCTACTGCGCCATTCTAGCGATGATGTCTGGTATACGAAACCAGTGCTTGTCGAAGGTCCCATCCTTTACGGTTATTCTGACGAGAAGAAAAAGATTGCTCGTACTGGATTTGAGAGTGGTCATACTTTCCCATCCGTTGAGTTCTAGTCGATGTATTTTACTGACGAAGAGCGTAAAAATGCTGAGGTGAAGATTGTCGCTTACAAGGCGAGGGTGAGTTGTTTCTACTATAATTTCTTCGTTTTTCCTGAATCGGCTTCTCATGTACCTTTTTTTGTTAGAAGGAGCAAGAAAGAAAAAACAAGGGACAAGTTCCAGAACAAGGTTATGGCAAGAAGAAAAGAAAGAGACAACCCAGCCAAGCTGATGCTGTAAAAGTGGTGGGTGATCAGGTAACAAACATTATGAAATTTTTGCTTTTGGAGTATTAATACTTGCCTCTGTTTGTTTCTTGATAAATTGACTTCTTTACAGCCATGCAAGAAGATTGTTAGTAGTGGGAAGATGAAGAATTCTTTTGCGGATCCTGATCGGAAAACGGTTGTGAAGGGTGGTCCGAGAGTGCCTCAGACTAGGGCTGCGCTAAAGTTTCTGAGACTTCAAAGGGCGAGAACTCCTCTCCGATTATTGACGTTGGTTCTGAGACTAAAGAAGATGAGGAGGCTTTGAACCATCGTAATTCCAGGAAGAAGAGTAAGGGGAAGTCTCCTCCCTAGAGCCTTCGAAGAAAAATACTACTACCCCACCCGAGTCCTCTCGAGATGGGAATATTTCTCCAAAGAAGGTCAGTGCCTCTATTGGCTCAACTGCCTCTGCTGCTGAGTATGAAAGGGATCTTTCTTCTTCTGCCTTGGATTTAAACGTTTATGGGACCAATCATGATGAGATCGATGCTTCCGATCTGCGTCAATCGATGACTTCTCCTATAGTGCCTCTGAGATTTTCTCGTCGAGATTATTCCGATAATGAAATCGAGGAATTTTTAGAAAGCAGCTCTCAGGATGGTCCTTTTGCTCAGGATGTTGCCGATCACTTGAAGGGTTACTCCAAGTATCCTTCGAAAAACCAGCTTGATGCGAGCCTTGCAATCTTCATGTCCCAAGATTTTGCCGGAGAGTTTGATGGTGAAAATTTGATTCAGAGTTTCCTAAACATCAAGCCTTCCTGGAGGGGGTAAGTACTATCCTTTGACTCTTCGTATTCTCCTCGTGCCTCTGTGTTTGCTAATTTTTTACTGTGGCTGCAGTATTATCGTCATGGTATGTACCTACTGAATCTGTCTAGAGCCAAGAGAGAAGGAGATTGGTCGTCTTGGTGGAGAGGTGACGAACATTCGTCGTGAAAATGATGACCTTATGACTGAACTTTTGAAGGCCATGAGTAAGATAAATCTGGGTTTTGGAGCAAATGTCATGATTGAGTGTGCTATCTTAGAACTTAAAATACTTTACTTGTGAATTACAGGTGCCGAGGTTAACGTGAGGAAACAGCTTGAAAATGTATCGAGTGAGCGAGATGCTCATGCCAAGGGTTTGAAGACTCAATCCGAGTTGGCTTCAAAGTTGGAATTGGATTTGAAGAAGAAGGAGGAAGAAATTGGGTTGTCAAAGGAAAACCAGAAAACTGCTATGGACTCCAAGGACAAGGAAATCAATTCTCTCAAAGAACAAGTTGCTTCCCAAAAATTCCAAATAGAGGGCGAGTCTGAAAGGACAGCTCAGTTCAGCCGAATGCATACTCGTGGTGTTTTCAGATCTTTTGGTATGAAACTGCCGATATACCTCGAATCCATGGACGATCTTGAGACCAAGCTGGATACTGATGCTGGTTTGATGACTCCCCTGAGAGTTCGATATGTGGTGCAAGATATGATAAAGAGGAGAGTTGGCGGTGAAGTATTTCCTGAATTAGTGGTAGAAGAATAAGAAGAATCCGAGGAGGTGTATGACGAGGAGGGTGGCGGTGATGCTGGCAGTGATGACGAAGGTAGTAATGGAGAAGATGGTGATGATGGGGAAATTGAGGTGGAAGAAACAAGGGGTGAGAAGCCAACCGGGAGGGTAGTAGGGGGCGAGAAGCCGGATAATGCGGGGGACACAATGATGGCTGTAGGGGGAAGGGACGCGAATCAAGGTAGAGAGAATCGTTCCGAAGAGGCGAAAGAAGATGGCGTGAAGGACTCCATTGGTGGCAGTGTTAAAGACTCCGAGCCTGTTACTCAGAATGCTGCCAAGGATGCCAAGGATACTCCCGCCACTGAAGATGTTCAAACCGAGGAAGCTATCGAGGATACTGCATAGAAGATGTTTCATTCCTTCTGCTATCCTTGGCCATCCCCGTCGTTCCGAAGAGTCGTATCGAAGCTTTTCTTGTAGAGTTTTTCTTGTTAGTATCAGCTATGCTTCGTATTGTAAAATATGTAGATCTTTCAATGTATTTCCCGAGACGGTTGTTTCAGTCTATTAAATGAAGAATGATGTTTGTCATGTTTTTGTGTTACTTTGTCGGTTGCCTAGCAACTTGTGATCGAGCACAAAGTATACCTTGCAGATTCTAGGCTCCTAAGGTTACTTAGAGTGCAACTCCGGGGCTTATTTTGATGTGGGAGGCAGTAAACCAAGCTAGTGGGGGCTGCAGATCACCCTTCCCAAAGGCTATGAGCTACCTGCCTATCTCAAGCAAAGAAAAAAGCAATCGAGACCATAAATACCCAGTTTTCCTCAGTACATTAGGTGGGTCACAAAGACAGCTTAGTGCCTTCCGAGGGAACATGGTGGCGTTTCGAGAACCCATTTGACCTAAGTAAAGTAGGGACCTTACTGTCGGGTAGCTGCTATTATGGGTCTCGATAATAAGGTAGCACAATGGGGGAGTGTTGGTTAAAGCTGGAGCTTAGACCTTGTACTGTTCTCATATCGCGACCTAGAGTTCGACTCTTCTTATTCTCGCCTGCCCCTCCTCAAGGCAGCATATTAACAATTTGGAGGAGGTCCCTCGGCTGCGTAACTCGCTTAACATTACCGTGAATGCAAGTTAATTAGTTGCCTCGGGGTTCCATCCACCTTAAAGACAGATGTCAATCCCATTTATTATCCTCGCGACGCCTCAAAAAAGGAGGTCCCAATGGTCGGAATGGTAGTAGGTCCAACTGACTCTTAGCTTATGTAGCTTAGATTCAAAGTACCCACCGCTAACGGGGTGTTTTGTGGGTAGAGGACTGTGCCATGTAAGTTGTTGGGACCTTACGACTTAAATGTACATCAGCTCGGTGCCTGCCAGTCGAGGACTAAGCCTACCATTCCAGGTCTTTTTATGCCCATTGAAAAGAAGAGGGTACCGAGTACACCACCAATCTTTAATTTTAGTCCACCTATAAGTCAAACCTTGACCGGTTCCTGAAATCAAGAACACAAGAACAAGATCTCTTTCAGATCTGATTGATTCACACAAGGGAGTCAATACAAGAATCCGAAAGACTATGTCAACAAACCAAGTACGATACTTTAATTATATAAGATGACTCAAATATAATGCGGAAGTAAAGTAAAGTACACACAAGATTTTGTTAACGAGGAAACTATAAACTCGTAGAAAAACCCCGGGACCTAGTCCAGTTTTGAATACTCTTAAGAATTAAGCCGCCAACACACCTACTCTCAGACTTCGGACTAGCTGGTGCAGACAATATGACCCTAATACGACTATTAGTCACAAAGATTTCCCCTTAGTATTCCTACGCCTCCAACCACAACAAGATGGTCACGCACATGTAATCCCCTACGTAAACAGACGCCCGTTACTGTTTTACGCAAGAGTTGCCTCACAGCCCGTCGCGAGGACTATCGCTACCCGACCTCCAATCGGACGATTACAACCTTATGGACAACAACCAAATAGCGGCAGGTCAAATCGCTAGATGATATCCTTGGTAACTAACATATATTTCACCGAAGTATTTTCACACCAAGAGCGAGGATATTGAGTTTACTTAGGCAATAAACACCTCGAGATATCGATCAAGGTTTCAAAACCTAAACTCCCGAAAGAGTAACCTTGTCGTCCCAGTTGGAATCAAGCAGATAGCTGTAGCAAGTACGAAATGATATGACCGTGAAGAACGATGTACCTGCAAAGAACAAATCCAATAACAACGATCTTGATTCCACTCAATATTTATAGTTTAGGCACACAAACCTAAAGCGGCTTGCTGACAAATCCAGGTTAATAGATAAAGAGTATGTTCTAATCACAACGATCTTGAGTGACCTTATATCAGAAGAGAAGGACCTTAGAATAAACAAGATCGTTAGGTTTGATAGACGTGATAGAACATAACACGGTACAATACAAAGAAGACTAGTAAACATAAATTAGTTTCCCGTAAGAGGTACTTCTAGGTTTCTCGATCCCGAGAGAAGACTTTCACGCAATTCTAGACTGAGAGCAAAAGCTCAAAGGTAACTGAAAAGAAAAGCGGCAACACAAGCTAACAATTCCGAAGAAGAGCTTGGCCAAGGGGATTAAAGCTTTCAGGAGAGATACCACTCCTATTTATATTGACTAAGGCTTTAGCTTTGAAATGAGGCAAAGTTTAATTTCGGAAATTCCACAAAGCACATTTACATAATAGTTCTGAAATTCCCCATTTAGTCTCATAGCATTTAATGAGAACTAATACTCTAGCATTTTACATTTAAGAAAAATATATTCCATAAAGAAAATATATTTACGAAACATGTTTAGCCAAGAGCAATCAAACCAAATAATATCTTAAGGTATATTTGGATATTTCTTATTAATTCGAAATATGGTGCTTACCAAATATGATCTCTGGGAAAGATCTCAATTCGAAAACTTGTCCTTAGTTTCGAAAATCTCCTTAGATATTATTACTTCCAAATGTCGTCACCAGCTTTATAATGTCGACATTACTTCCTTGGTATTGCTGGGCTAACCAGACGAACCTAGGTGGAAGTGGGATCTGGTCCAACGTGGTCCAACGTGGTTCAACGTTCCGCATAAACGTATCATAACAAACGTGGACAAAGCCTTGTGTGTTAAGCTTAAGTGAACACATTGGTTCAGACGTTTCGAATCACGCAAATAGATATACCATTGGAAGTACGGTGCGAGATTCCACGAGTAACTAACAAAATGTTAAATATCCAAAATTCTTGATTCCAATATAGATGTCACGTTAATAATATCCAAGAATTCAAATCAAAACATCAAATGAATAATCAAATGAATATTTGATCAAGTAGTAAAGCATACGAAGATTTAATCACGTACAGTATTGATCCGTAATAATGTGTCCACTAACTAGAGCGACTAACCATTTTCCAGATGATGACACAAACTCACTTAGTTTTACATTGAAGATGAACGAATTCAAACTTCAAACCGAGAATATCAAACTCATTAATTCGTTGAAGCACAAATCAAAATGATAGAGTTTGAACTTCGAAAATACGCATTCTGAGTCAACCATATTAAGGTTTCGAAACGTACGTCAGTTTTGGCAGAAACCAATTTAAGGTTTCGGAACCTAAAGTTCATTATATGACCGAAACTGTTTTAAGGTTCCCAAATCAAGTTTCCATATAGCGAAACCTAAAGCTTGGTTTCGAAATCTAGATTTTGTTTAACAAAACCTTGTTTAAGGTTTCGAAACAAGAAACACATATTAAATTCTACTCAAATGTTTGGTGTCGAACTTGAGAGTCCATGTGGTCGAGAACCGTTTCACCATCACATCTTTTTAGCCTCGACGCACAGGCATATATTTCCCGGTTCACATAAACCTTTAGGAAACCCCAGGGTCTTTTCGACCTTTTAGATCTCACATGGTCAAGGCACATTGGCCTCGATTCCCAAGTCACTGTCAGCCACACAAACATAGTTTCGAATCTGTTATATCTCATTTGTCACAATGTTTAAGTTTCAGACCAATAGCTTATGAATGCAAAAACCAGATTATGGTTTCGAAATCAACGTCAAGTTTTATCAAAACCTACATTGAGGTTCAAACGTTGAAACTTCATAAGTTGAGATACACAAATATGGTTTCGGAATCCAGAAGTGAGATATGGCATATAAGATGTTCATATACAGAATCAAATGAATGATTCAAAACTTCATAGTTCAGAGCCAAACCACGACGTCATATTCGAATCTCAGAAACAGCAGTATTTAGAGTCTACACAACATAAGTGTGAGTCACGATCTCTCTTACATTGGCTCATATAAATATATGCAATCAATCCGACAGAGCCAGATTAGGTAAGAAGAGACACAATACTGTGATGGATTAAATCCTGTAAGTACTACCGAGATAACATCACATTGCCATATCCAACTCGAAAAGGTTTTAGGAAAAAACTTTATACTCCCTCCGTTCCAATTTAGTTGATGGGTTTGGTTTTTAGACACCTTCCTTACACTTGCTAAAATTGGTATTTTTTCACAATATTTTGAACAAAACTATTGCATTTGAGTTTGGAAATGTAACGTAGAAGATAAAATGTTGAGATGTTGTTAAAAAATTTGTGAAAAAATACCAATTTTAGCAAGTGTAAAGCGAGTGTCTAAAAACCAAACCCATCAACTAAATTGGAACGGAGGGAGTATTAACTTAGAGACGGAGAAGAAAAGAAGGCTCTAAGAAATATTGGAACGTCATAACTACAACACTAATACCACGAGTGGTAAAGCGGAGTTATCATAAGACACATTGATCACAAGTGATCAAGTCATAACGTAAAGCTCAAGCTGAGAGTTATGTTTATGTCTTTTGTAGCACAAGTGTAAAAGATAATGGAATCGCGTTATTTAGATTCACTAACCTGTTGAATGATAAAGCCGGATGTCTTCGTTTGATCTTCAGTCTTTCTTCAACTCTTCAACCAGTGATTCTAAATCCTACCAAAATCTTGCACAACCTAAAGTTAACTCTCTCACATGACTTCACCTAATTGTGTGTTGTTTAGCGGTCGAGTTTTGATCACTAAAGTTGACAACTAAGCTTGACATACCAACACTTAGTGAGGTTGACCGAGCCATGCTCTAACAATCTCCCCCTTTGTCAATTTTAGTGACAAAAACTCTTTACATAGATGAACGAGAAATTTCAAACCTAAGTTCTACGCTTCGAGTTCTTCTACTTAGCTTGACAGCACACCAATAGAACCTGCAAAATATGACAGTCTGCAAACAAATATATGTACTATTGAAAAATACTGATAACCAATACACTTACTCCCTGAATGTAAGTTCGGATGTCTATCATTCTCCGACGTATTGCTATCACCTGTAGCACGACGCGAAAGTCTACAGTGCTAGTAACATCAAGTGTTACTCCCCCTTAGTTCATGCTTTCATTCATTTTTCAATATACTCGCAGGCATTTTTCTCCCCATATGACACTGCTTTGTCAAAGACCAAGCACTGACCGAAGTCAAGCTATCAATATTTCTCCCCCTTTTTGTCAAAAATAATTGACAAAGGGTCTCGAAAATATCTGGGGTACGAGATAAATGCTCAAGTTCAGAGAACTCGATTCAACATATAAGAATGATCGCAATCACACGGGTCAACATTTCGACAAGTTACACAATATATATATATATGATAAGCTCAAGCAACCTGTTAGGAAATACAAAAGATATAAGCAGATAACAATTATATTCCCTATATATTCCACAACCACGCTCCCCTAAAGATATATTTCTATTAAGCGCAAGTTCACAAAAGAACTCTACCCCGTTGGTTGTCATTCCCTCGGACATGAGAACAACTGAACAGTCTTTACCAGTGAAAGACTTAGACTTGGTTTTGGGTTTTGGAACACGTCCGTAGTCATACTAGATTATACCAAAACCATTGATTTATGCGTATACTATAACTCCTAGTCAAGAAGACACAAGGATATCCAATAGTATTGTGACTAGCATAAAATCCATATCCTCCTTACATAGTTATACTTATACCTGCAACACAAATGTTAGTACAAACATAACATCCACAAATATAAGGAGGCAAATGATATCAAGATATTAAAACAATAAAGAATAGCTCCATAAGAGATAAAAGAATTATCTTGATAACCTGCAACATACATCCATAATAGATTCGGAAATATTAACTCAATGTTACATTCGAAACTCGCGTAGTATTTCTATTATTATTTTTCGATTATATATTCACAAAAATGAAATCGAAACTTACGCGTATTTTTGTTATTTTCGTATATATCAAAATAAAATAACAAACAATCATTATGTATTATTTTATTTTATTTTATCTCAGAATTCTCATATGTTCCCAATAGATTAGAATATCCATGTTTCACAACCAAGATAATATTAAGACAAATATATCTTAGAAGGAAGCAGATTCAATTCTAATGACTCTCGATTAGTCAAGGATGACCAAGTGAGTCAAAAGAAGCATTAAGCATTGAGTATGGAAGGAAATACACCAAACATGACAAAAATCATGTTTTCCATGTTTAGGTTTCGAAAACGATCATTTATGTTTGTCCTAAACTCCCGAAACACTCCTTTGTCACATAATTTATGTTATGCTACTCTTCCACAAGTAATTCTGATTGCTCTAGGTACTGTCACGGGGTCGTTGGGAACATTTTCCCCGTGACCCCTGTGGAAGAGTAGCATAACGAAAAATGTAGAAGCGATCGTGTGGATGAGAGTTTAAGCTGTCCATTACCTAAGTTCATTAAAAAACCCAAAAGTTTCCTTTATTAACAGTGTCCAGGAAGGAAAGACCAACGAAGACCCAACGCTTCACCCTTTCCTAATTTAAAAGAAAAACAAAAATTAACATTCCCTTTTTTATCGAAAACAACCTTCAGAATTGGAAGAATTGCTCCTCTGTAAATATCAAGGTTTGCAATTCATCAACTATAAATACTTGTTATTCTCTGGGAATCTTAATTTAAGGAAATGCACCAGGTTTCTTATTTGTTTTATTTTTCACACACTCTCGAGTAAATTTTATTTGAAGAACTGCATTCTTGTTTGACAAACTCCTCGAGAAATTGTATATTTTTTTAAATTATTATCAATTATCAATATAATACCAAAATAGTGACAAACTTATGCAATTATTGTAGTTAAATAGCTATTCATATTTTCGAATAACCAGGCCACGCTGCACAACTCAGCCCCTTTTAGGTGCAAAGAATAATAGAGAGGAGTAGCCAGTGTCATTCCCAATCAGAGGGATGTAATTGCTACCCACAGTTTCTGATAATAAAAACTTTTATAAAGAAATAATACTATACTATGGACATCAAACTACGATACTCCAAAACATGATATATAATGATATACTTCATGCTGATTGGGAAATACGTTTAACAC
>JAJJMA010204405.1:0-12541 GCA_023529015.1 Papaver nudicaule | reverse complement strand
AACTCTAAAAATCTGATTTTTTTTCCTTTATCTAACTATATAATTAAACTAATTAAGTTTAACAATTAATCTTAGTTTAGTATAATTAATTTTGATTAGTAATAATTAAGTAGGGGTAGTTTGGAATTAAAAAAATATGTTCGATAAGGGGTTTTGAAAAAAAGCTATTCGACAACCCTATTTTGTCTCATTATCCGGCTTGTCTAACGATTCAGCCGGCCCCTAAATTAACCAGTTTCGTCCAGGGGTGGATCCAGCAAAGGCATGCACTTGCTACCCTTGCCCAGCTTGCTCCGAAGCCTAATTCGAGTCCAAGTTCTACTCTTTTTGTTACCCCTAGTCTAGCTGAAGCAAATTTTTTGCATCTCCTCCATAGAAATCTTGCATTCACCACCACCCCTACTATATTTCTTCCGTCCCCGGAACATATGTTTTGGCCTTTTCATTTCATTCTAAAGATGTTTCGCCAAGTAAGTTGGTATCCAAGTTGAGCCTAGACAAGGATATGGCCAGTTGAGTCTAGATATGGATAAGGACCATATAGTCATATAGAAGTGTGAACAGCTTACAGTTACACCGTGCAAGGAAGGCGTCGGGAAACTCAAAAGAGTGGCCTAAAAGCCAAGCAACAACAGCTACAAGTGAAAGAACACAATTATTACCTTTTTTATCACGTCTCTCCCTTAATTAATTAAATTCTTACTTTGGGACTTTAAACCCCATTTCTTTAATAATAATAAAAGATAGATTATGGAGCTTGATTTTCAAGCAAGTTTAGATACATAATGAAACCTGTAAGTAAATGTTCTGTAAAGCCCAAACAGGAGGATAAATAATAATTAGTAGCAGAGAAATATAGGAGGAGGAATTTAGTTCATGATTAGAAAATGCTAAAGTGCACGCCTCATTCTGGTCAAATGAACTTTTATTTCATTTTCTTTCTTGGTTATTCTAATGAACAAGAATTATTGCTGCTACTACTACTTTGCATGAGAAAAAAAAAAAAAATTATTCGTCGACATCTGAGTACCGTTGAAATTAGTGACATAGTTTTGAACCGCCAATAACAGGTCCAGCCGAAGGTCTGCAAACCTGTAAGCTATTTTTGTCCGAGTCCGAATCTAGCCATTCTAAATAAATCGTAAGTTCTTTCGTTTCCTGGCTAAATTTGGCCCCACTGGGGAGTATTTGGCCCCATAGAATTTTAAACCTATCCTTTAGAGGTGGTTATGGGATAACTAAAAATTGGCAAAAATACCCAAATGCCCCCACAATAACTTCTCTAATTAAAACCCAAATCTTAAACCAAAATTCATTTAAACAAAAACTTCCACCGATTCTCTCTTCTCCCTCTTCTTCTTCTACTTCATTTTCATTTTTTTTTCAAAACCAAAACATCGTCGATTAATCGACGATTTCCAAAAGACAAAAAATTACGATTAATTCTATAAAACCCGATGGAACGAAGGAAGAACAAAGGACCGAATCCTAGAGACTTCAAACAACCAGGAATCGACGTAGACAAAGTTTACGAAATTTCTTCATCGAACCCGATTACGAAGAGAGCGAGTGCAGAAGAATTGCAGGCTCTTAAAGAGAAGCAGAAGAAGAAGAGCCCAACCCTGTTGATGAGAATGAGGTATTTCATTTGAAATTTGGTTGAATTTGCCCTCCAATTTGATGATTTTCAACCCGACAGTTCGCAACTGTCACCCAGAATCGTTGTATGTTAGTGTTATTATTCAACGATTGTTCAACCTGTTCATCTTCTGAAACTGCAACGAAGAACAATCGTTGTATGTTTTTGTTAACGTATAACGATTATTGTCTGTCGTTCTATATTCAATTGAACATAAACCGATTAGTTTTCCCTCTAAAATTTAGAAATTAGCCTTTTCGAATTCTAGGGCACAATCGTTACAATTTCACATGAATAATCAACGAAAGAATTATGCCATAATCGTTTCATATTTTGTTTTTCGTAAGCCGATATCAGTTGTTATTCGTTATATATATTGTCTTATGTACGCCGATTGACAAAAAATTTCAGGCTAAAAAACTCCCAAAGTTTCTTAGCCTCAATCGTTGATTGTTTCCATGTGAATAAACCGACTGGTTTGAGGCAGAAATTATAATCGTTTAATGTTCATAAACATGTTCACCGTTTATTGTTTCCTTTCTCAATCGTTTTATGTTGTTGGTTTTTTGAGCCGATTAATGTAGTAGACAAATCTTGATTTTCCTGTGACTCCATAATCGTTGTTTATAAACACTTAAGAAAGCCGATTGATATAAATACGAATATATAATCGGTTTATATTTTCACAAATGTCCAACGTTTTGTTTCCTTGGGTTTATAATCGGTTTATCTTTGATGTTATTTGAACCGATTGTTGTCTGTGTAACTGTTAATTTGTTTCTTGTTTTGTGTTGTAGGGAAAACATGAAATCAAACACAACACAGGCTAAGGGTAAAGAGGTTGTAAAGAAGAAGAGACAGGATCCTGTTGTTGATCCTGCCGCCACACAGGTTAGATTGGCTCCCCGTCGAGAGGGTGGTGCACCTTTGAGTGCAAACAGTCGTAAAAATACTGCTGCTAGACAGCTTGATGTCGATCAACCTATCTCCGATTCAACAGCAACAACAGTTGAAGAACCACAAGAAGAAGCTCCAACTGATGCAGTTGAAGAATCACAAGAAGAAAGGCCAACTGTTCAAGAAGAGGCAGCTGAATTGACTGTCGTGGAACAACCTGAACAACCAGCACAACAACAACCAGCACAACAACCACAACAACCAATACAAGAAGAGGGTGGACAACAGGGGGCCGAAGAAAAGAAGGCTAAGAAACAAATGAGGAGTTACATGCCAACCGAAGAGAAGATGTTTCCCGACGACGAGCTAGGTGCACCTTTGGATGGTATGGACGTCTTATGGGGCTATGTGGGTAGTTGGTCCAGTATCGTCTACAGAACCATCGTAAGTATCTCATTTAGTTCTATTTTTCTTCGTTTATTCATCCAACATAACTTCATTTCATGTAACAAAAAATATCAACGTTTTGTAGGACCACGAGGATGCAATACGTCTTCTCAAACACCAATCGGAGGCGGGAAAGATGGATATGTGGCCCTTGGAAAGGGTAGGTGAACGCCCTGAGAATCCAAAAGCTTTGGAGGCGTGGTTAGCTAACGGTGAAGCCCCTCAAGTGGTAGAGATCGTCAAGAACTCGGGGTTGTATCCTGCCATTGCCAGTACTTCCACAGTTGGATATGACAAACCACTTGTTTCTGCCTTCGTTGAAAGGTATTATGCGGAGACAGATTCTATGCACTTCCATTTTGGCGAGATGACCATCACTCCGGATGATGCTCATGAGATTACAGGTCTAAGTATTGAGGGCAAATCAGTTAGGAGCATCGGCTTTACCAAGGACATGGACTTCTTCAAGGACGTGGACGGCGCCCCCACCGACTCCGCCTTCGCCAAGGACCTTCATTGGGATCTTATCTATGCTTTTACCGAAGCCAAATTGGGTTGGAACAAGGCGAAGACCAATACAGAGATGTGGTCTGGAAACCAAAGGTCGAAGACATTCCAATTGAAATCTCTGAGGGACCAATTCATGGGGACTCTGCGGCTACATGAGTCGGGCAAGTTGGATCCCAAGCGGGTCACTGCGACAGCCACTGCATACATTCTCTACATCTTGGGAAGTGTCATATTCCCCGACACATCTGGTTCTCGGGTGAATGCCACCTATGTGCAGTTTTTGGCTGACTTGGATAGGTTGAATGAGATCTCATGGGGCACTGCTTGTCTTGCATTCTTGTTGAATGAGATGAGAAAAGCTTCTAGGGCTTTGAAGGATCAAATTGGGGGAAGTATGCCTTTACTTCAGGTAATCCATGTACCTTAATTTGTCGTTATCCAAAGAGTATAGTATACTTAGTATCTTATACTCCCATGCTTCACTTGTAGGCGTTCATATATTTGCACTTTCCTGAGTTTGCCGAAAGGGCGCTGCCCAACCCTGATTGGAAAGAGTAACACTATCTTGGGAGCAAATTCTTGTACAATGGGAAGCCCTCGGGACAAGATCGAACCTTGATTGAGATCAGGACTCGATTGGACAACTTGCCCGTCCAGAAAGTTGTCTTCGATCCTTACATTCAAAGGAGGGAAGAAGGTCTATCTGTTCGTAGCCGCATACAGAGTTACTTTGGACCTTTGTTTCACCCCACCGGATATGTTTTCTACAATCCGACAAGAGTGGCTCGTCAATGTGGTGGTGTACAATACGAACCAATCGAAGAGGCGCTCGGATTGGGTGACTTGGATAGGGACACAAGTCAGGCCTATGAGGGTTCAATTGTAATTGTGCACACACCTCCTTGTTCATCCACTGATTGGGACAACAGAGCTGAGCATTTGGTTCGCCTTAATGCTCCTATCTTTCCGAACGATTGGGTCGACTCTGATTATATGGAGTGGTTGAAGAGGACTTCCCATCCTCATGTCATACGCCCTGATAATAGAAAGTTGATTGTTGATCCAAAAGAAGCCGTCGATGTATATGTAAGTATTCGCTTGTGTCCTATTAACTTTAATCATTATATATATGTACTTAGTGTATGTTGTATGATTGAAAACAGAGACCTCGAGTCGGCAAAATGATCAAGGAGTTCGAGACAGTGCTTGTGAAAGGTGGTATAGATAAGAGGAGTGAGAGGATATTGAAGAAAGCTCTAGACCAATTGTTGAACCTGGAGAATAAAAGACGAGGAGATCTTTTTGGACAATCTCACCACCGGAGAGGGCAAAGCGCAAGACAAGGAGGGATGAAGCCACAACAAGCGCTGCACATGAGGATGCACAAGAACCACGGCCTAAACGAGGTCGTGGTGGTGGAAGAGGTCGTGGTGGTGGTGAGGCTACACAAGACGCACCACCAGCTAAAAAGACTCGAGGTGCTAGTACCAGTGCTCGTGGAGGTCGCGGTGGTGGAAGAGGTCGTGGTCGTGGTGGTGGTCGTGGTTAAACTCTGAATAGTTCGAAAACACTTGTTTAAACTTTGGTTGTGTCGAATTTAAACTTCTTTGGTATGTTTGTGTAGGATGCTAACTTTGGTTGCTAGTTTATGTGAATGAATGTGGGTTGTGTACTTAGATTTCTGTCAGTTTTTATGGCTTAATCGGTTTACCTTGGTGTATACATCGAACGATTGTCTGGCAATCGTTCTATAATATTTCTTTCCAAAAACGATTATTGACTTCCAGAAAAATCCATTTTTTCAAATCGTTAGATGATGGTTTTAAGATACACCGATTAAGAATGCTCAAGTATTTGAATCTCCTGTGTACACATAATCGTCCTATGATGGTCTTCAGATACACCGATTGAAGAATGCTCAAGTATTTGAATCTCCTGTGTACACCTAATCGTCCTTTATGTTTACTAATTTACACCGATTATTTTTAAATTATCGGCCAATAAATGTGCATAGATACACCGATTGATTTGTTTAAATTTCTGGGCAGAGTAACAACAATCGGCTTATTTTGGTTATAATATTTACCGATTGTTCGAGAACCCAAGCATAATCGGCTTAAGTTTCCATATATATAGACCGATTGTGCGTAGTTCAGAATCAAGTTTTGGTTAAAAAAAAACTTGGGTGATTCTCAAGTTGATCATGTTTGATAATTTTTAATCTTGTTTTGATATGAGAGTTAAGACTAATTAATCTTGTTTAGACTCTAATCATGTAATTAGCAACTAATTGAGAAAGGGTAAAACAGTCATCTTTTATAAGGGGTTTTCCGATTTTGCTATATAACAACCGCCGAAATTATTTTTTCATGGGGCCAAATACTCCAAATGGAGCCAAATTTAGGAAGGTTTCGTTTAGATTGGTAAAAGATTTAGTGCCGACGAATTTTAACTCTTCTATCTTCACCGAGCAACTTTATCACTTCCATTGTGGTCGACGTTTGTTCACATTTGCTGCTGGCCGAAAAGATGGCACATTATCCATTGATGGAGAAGTGGGCATGGCATGCAAAAAGAGTTTAGTGCACTCATCGCACTCCAAGAGTCATCGGTAAGAAAACTTGTGCCAGTAGGTAGCAGGCTTTGGTCCAACTTTAATACTCCCTCCGTTCCAGTTTAGATGGCATATTAGGGTTTTGATATAATCGCCATAAACACGCTAAATTTGATGTTTTTCCACAAAATTTTCAACAACACCCTAGCATTTTATCTTCTATGTTACGTTTCGAAACTAAAATGAAAATATTTTTTCAAAAAATTTGTAGAAAAACATCAATTTTAGCAAGTATAAGGTGACTATATCAAAACCCTAATATGCCATCTAAACTGGAACGGAGGGAGTATAATCTTTTAAATTCAAAATAAAATAAAATAAAGTTAACCCTTATGATCAAACACATTCACAATTTTGATTAAAACTGTTGGGAGCAGTGTAGTCACTTGTCTGAGTGTAATGTTTGTTGAGCTGTTCAAATAGTGACGGTTATGTTAGTTTCTCCCCTGCACCTAGTGTAGTGTGTGTGTGTGTGTGTCTGTATCTTAGATGTCATGTCAGTTGATACTCGTGAGTCTGTTTTGTAATGTAATATATATGTCCTCTTCTCTGCATCTGAAATTCATTGAGTAAAATCATTGAGTTTTGTCCACCGACTTAGCACTCTTGATATGGTATCAGAGCCATACTAAAAAAAAATTAAAATCGAGAAGAACACCATTAAACTTTTACAGTTTTCTTTCATTTCAAGAGATTTCAGATGGAATCATCAACATCAGCAACAACATCAACTTCAATTCACAATCCATTAAACTTAACATATCACCTCCAGCCAAACTTAGTTCTTCAAATTACATTTTATGGAAATCTCAGATTGTTCCTCTGTTAGGAAGTATGGTTTTGTACAAATATGTAGATGGATCATCTCCAGAACCACCTGAATTCATCAGAGATCCTGTTTCTCAAACTCCAGTTGATAATCCAGCCTATTTGAAATGGATTCAACAAGATCAACTAATTCTTCTTTCTTGGTTACTTTATTGTTTAACAGAAGAAACACATCTCGCTTTGTTAGGATGTACTTCTTCTCTCAGTGTTTGGCAAACATTAGAAGGTAATTACAATTCTTCTGTTAAATCAAGAATTGCCAATTGAAAAACGATTTGCAACATCTTCGCAAAGGATCTGAATCTGTGCAAGTTTATTTCAGTCGTGCTAAGTTTATTGCTCATAATTAGCACAAGTAAGCCGTCCTGTTCTTGCTGAAGATCTTGTTTTTCATATCTTGAATGTTCTTCCTTCTGAATATAATGCTTTCCGTACTTCAGGAAATACTCAACAACTCAAGAGCTTAGAGTCAATTACTAATTCTGATATGTTTAGCTTACTCTTGAGTGAAGAACATCAATTCTCTGATTCTGCATCTGATCTGACTACTGCATCTGCTAAGATTGGCATATCAGAATACCATAAGATTGACATTCAGGTCATCCTTCTGGTGGATTCAATTTTAGATCTCGTACCGGTGGTAGAACATTTAACTATATGAGAGCTTGTGGTACTTTTAGAGGTGGTTCTCGTAGTGGATTTCATGGTGGTAGATCTGAAAGAGGAGGATTTAGTGGTGTTTCTGGTGGTCGAAACTCATATTTCACCAGTCCTTCAAATTATTCTGCTCATCCAAATTTCTTTCCTACTACTAATTCACCATGTCCGATCTGCTTTAGAACTAATCATACTGCTTTAAATTGTCGCTTTAGATATAATAGAGCTTATTCTGACTATCCAGAAGCACATCATGTGAGTTTTGATGATAGCTATTATGATGATTATGGTGATGATTATGAAAGTTGGAGTGCTGATCCTGAAGCCTATGCTACTTATTCAAATGACTATCCATCTACTTCATATGACTCTGAGAGCTGGACACCAGATTCAGGAGCTACTCATCACATCACAAATGATTTGAGCAGTCTTAATATGCATTATGAGTATCAATATGTCGTGATAAAGTCAGAATTGGCAATGGTTCAGGTTTTTCAATTAACCACATTGGTTCTAGTGTTATTTCTAATTGGTAATTCTAGCTTTAGTTTGAATAATGTTTTACATGTTCCTACTATAACTAGAAATTTACTTTCAGTGCTACAATTTACAAGAGATAATCACTGTTATTTTGAGTTTCATCCAACTTATTTCTGTGTGAAGGACCTGCAAACTCACAAAGTACTTCTACAAGGAACTGTTAAGAATGGGCTTTATGATCTTAACTTCAGCACAAGGGATTTCCAAGCTTTTGTGGCTCTAAGTGTTTCTTCTTCAGCTGATTGACATAAAAGATTAGGACATCCAGCTTATGGAACATTAAGGCATGTTTTGCAATCAGTTGATTCTTCTGTTTTACAATGTTTGAGTCCTTTTCTGTATGTAGTGATTGTCAGTTAGCTAAATCACATGCTCTGCCTTATGGTTCTTCTCTTAATAATGTTGTGTATGGTCCTTTAGATTTGACACATTCTGATGTATGGGGCTCTCCTGTATGCTATGTCAATAGATTTAGGTACTATGTTAGTTTCATTAACAGTTTTAGCAGGTTTACTTGGATGTATCCTCTTTGTTATAAATCAGAAGTTTATGCTACCTTTAAAAAATTTCAAGTTCATGTGGAAAGATATTTTGAGAAGAAGATAAAAATGGTTCAAACAGATTGGGGTGGTGAGTATAGAAACGTATCTACTTTCTTAGCCTCATGTGGAGTTCTGCATATAGTTTCTTGTCCACATTTACATGAACAAAATGGGAAGGCTGAGAGGAAACACAAGCATATTGTGGAAACTGGAATGGCTCTATTGAATCATGCTTCAATGACTTCTACTTACTGGTCTTATGCTTTTGAAACATCTAATTACCTAATAAACATATTGCCTATTTCAGTTTTGCAACATTCAACACCTCAAGAAACTTTATACTCTATGAGTCCTGATTATGCCTTTCTAAAAATATTTGGTTGTGCTTGCTATCCTTGCATCAGGCCCTACAATAAGCACAAATTGCAGAACAGGTCAGTAAAATGTATTTTTCTTGGTTATAGTGCAATGCATAAGGGTTATAGGTTCTTGAATAAACTCATCATTTCCAGAAATGTAGTATTTGATGAATCATAATTTCCTTACAACTCAATGTAAAATATCATCACCCCATCCTTACTTGTCACAACTTCTATTACTATTACACCATCTCTTGAACCAATTTTACACCCTACTGTACCTGACATACCAGTTGCACAACCTCAGATGATGGATGTATCACCTATAGCAGCACAACCACCACTTTCTCCTGAACTTCATGACCCAATTCAGCAAAATCCAGTAATGAATGACTTTCTTCCACAACCTGTTCTTCCCATACATAATATGACCACTAGAAGCAAGAATGGAATTCATAAACCAAAGGCTTTCACTGCTATTATTGCTGAAGATGAGTACATACCCTAAGTGGGGAAAATCAATGTGTGAAGAGGTTGATGCCTTAATTCAAAGTGGAACTTTCATTTGTGTACCACATGAACCCTGGATGAATGTAGTGGGTTGCAAATGGGTTTATAGAAAGAAAAAGAATGCAAATGACTGTTTTGAGAGAGATAAATCTAGACTTGTTGCTCAGGGAAATACTCAAATTGAGGGTGTGGATTTTCATGATACTTTTAGCCCTGTTGTTAAGCCTACCACTATCAGGATTATCATTTCTATTGCCCTGTTTAAGGGTGGTCAATCAGACAACTAGATGTGAAGAATGCATTTCTGCAAGGAAATTTGCAAGAAGATATCTATATGAAACAACCACCTGGTTTTATTAACAAAGATTTTCCAAATCATGTGCTTAAGTTGCATAAATCATTATATGGCCTGAAACAGGCACCTAGAGCTTGGTTTGAGAGGTTGACTAATTTTCTTACATCTCAAGGTTTTGCTGCTTCTAAAACAGACACCTCTTTATTTTACAAGGTATCTTCCACTTCAGATCTTTATGTTTTGATATATGTTGATGACATCTTAGTCACAGGCAGTTCCAATGAGGCAATTACTTCTCTTATATCTTCTTTGGGAGCTGAATTTGCTATCAAGGATTTATGTCAATTGCATTTCTTTCTTGGAATTCATGCCACTTACAGTTCCACTGGTATTCATTTAAGTCAGCAACAATATGTGTAGAATTTATTAGAGAAGACAGATATGCTAAAAGCTAAATCAGTTGAAACACCAATTGCTGTTGTTAATACTCATGCCTCTTCTACTCCTGTTTTGTTTGATGATGCTTCTCTTTATAGAAGTACTGTTGAAGCATTGCAGTACTTGACAATTACAAGACCAGATATTTCATTTGCTGTGAACAAAGCTTGTAAGAAGATGCAAAATCCATCAGTTGATGATAGGGATGCTGTGAAAAGAACTATTAAGATATCTTAATGGTAGTAAGTCTCATGGTTTACAATTCAAAAAGTCTACTGCTTTACCTCTTCAAGTATGCTGTATGCCGATTAGGGAGGAGATCCTATTGATAGAAGATCTACTAGTGGTATGGCATTGTTTATGGGTCCAAATCTTATTTCCTGGTGTTCAAGGAAACAAAAGTCTGTATCACGATCAAGTACTGAAGCAGAATATAGGGCAATGACAGAAGCAACATCTGAATTACTGTGGGTTCAGTCTTTGTTGCAAGAATTAAAGTTCAATTCTACAACTGTTCCTGTTCTATGGTGTGAAAATATGGGTGCAACTCATTTGTCTGCAAACCCAATATTTCATCACAAGATGAAGCATGTGGAGATTTGCCTTTCATTTTGTAAGAGAGTTGGTTGCTGCTAAATCACTTCAAGTAAGACATATTTCCACCAAAGACATGCTTGCTGACACACTGACAAAGGCATTAGCTTCAACAAGGTTTCTCCAGATCAGAAACAAGCTCAATGTCACTGTTCCAGTTGCCATTGGCTTGCCGGGGGTTTTGGAGAAGTGTAGTCACTTGTATGAGTGTAGTGTTTGTTGAGCTGTTCAGATAGTGACGGTTATGTTAGTTTCTCCCCTGCACCTAGTGTAGTGTGTCTGTATCTTAGCTGTCATGTCAGGTGATACTCGTGAGTATGTTTTGTAATGTAGTATATATGTCCTCTTCTCTGCGTCTGAAATTCATTGAGTAAAATCATTGAGTCTTGTCCACCGACTTAGCACTCTTAATAAAAACTGTCTCCAGAAAAATAGCACGAGAGAAACTCCAAATTTCCTTTCGGAGAATCGTTAGGTACTAAGAACATGACACACAATATAAATGTTGTAGTGTACTTCTGACTTATGAGTCGTATGATTCTTTTAGAGAGTATATAATCTGACCCTTCCAAGATAGTTAGTGAATAAAACTCAAGATTGCTAATGGGGGGACGGGATTTGTCTCCCCCCTCACTATTCACAGCAATTTTTTTTTGTCTTATCTGTGAATAGTGAGGGGGGGGGGGACAAATCCCGTCCCCCCCATTAACAGCGATGATAAAACTGGGTTAATGAACTATTGTTCATTGTCCATACTAGAAGCAGATGTCACTGCAGCAAAGTTGTTGGGTGATTATACCACCGTCGCCTCGATGGTGAGGATGTTTTTTTTTTTTTTTTGCCCAGCTACTCCAATATTTTCACTTCAAGGGCCAATTGCTACGCATGTCTCCACATGATGTTCAACGGAATTTCCCGTGGTGGGTTCTAACTTCTAAAGCTATTGAAAATAAATGTGGCCTTGCAAAATGCGGTCGTTTGGTCATTGGACTATCCCATCCACGTCTTCCTGACTCCAGCTAGACTAATTAATTAGCCGTTCTCATTTAAAATTATTGTAACGTTAATCCAGTAATAGTAGCGTTGGGTTTTGTTAAACAAAAGATTCCCATTAACAAGGCAAGAGATAGATTTTCTTCTCTAGAGAGCCTACAGTTTAGTAGCAGCAGCAGCAGTAAATGAAGAATTGATAATGATGATTAGGTTTTAGTAGTAAGCCAAGAAAAGCAACAAGTCTATGTGTCCCCACCACCTGCACCTGCACTCTCTCTCTCCCTCCTTGGTGTCAGAGATGTGCCATTAATGTCCAGCCTGAGTTTCATTTACTTATTTATTTCCATTCCCAATTTTGTCATTATGAGCTTTTGAGTTTCAAACCAACAACAACAAAGAAGAGGAATCAAGGTTTCATCAACATTCTCCCTTCTTCTTCTTCTTCTTCTTCTTCTTCTTCTGGGTTCTGAAGAGAAATTTGGTGGATCTCCTTCTTAGAACAGGCGGAGATTTTTTTGGAAGGAATTTTTTTTTGTTGTTTTTAAAAACGTCAAAAAATTTGTGGTGTCTTGTTGTGCATTTTCCAGGTTGTTTCCTAAACGGTGGTCCTAGGAGCTGGTTTTTTGTTTGAGAATACTCAGATTGGTTGATTTTGGGGGAAATTGAAGCTTCTATTTT
>JAJJMA010204371.1:0-10338 GCA_023529015.1 Papaver nudicaule | reverse complement strand
AATTGCTGCTTTGGGTGTGACTTTCCAAATATAGATATATATTTTCATAAAGAAAATTTCATCTTAAAACCTTGCTAGACTGTTTTCCAAGATGTTGCCGTACTGTCATTTTGATTTCAAAATCATAGCCACATAGGTTGTTTTGCAAGTCTTGTCATGCTTAGGTCATTATCTGCCCGTCACGTGATGTAAAGCTGCTCCTTTTCCGCTCCTTTTGTATTTCATTCATCAATATTCTGAAAAGTGATCCAACTAACTTATTTGGCATTTACTCACAGTACTAACAGAGCAATACTGTCAGGAAGTGTGTTTGTCTTCTTTTACAGTATCTCGGCGAATGGGTCCTAGAGGAAGAAGTGATAAAGCCCCGGCGGGTAAGCCTCCTCGACACCCTATACCTCCTACACCGGCGACACTCCCAAGTGGTCATAATACTAGAAGTAGAGCAATGGAACTAGCTGGACCAGTGGATCCTAATGTGGCAAACTCATCTCGCCAATCACCTATCCAGCGAGTGACTCGCCAAGAAGAACTTTACATGGAGGATATCACTCGTTTTGAGAATGCAGAAAGGTCACCTGAACCTAATCCAATGTTAACAAGAATCAGTAGTGCAGTAGAAGCAAATGCTTGTGGCGAACAGATTGGTGCCGGAGGATTCATCAGAGGAGAGACATCGAATGCAGGAGGAGCGACCCAAAATGCAATGGCAGGATGCAGAGTGGCGGCCAATGTTCAGCAGCAGTTGGTACAAGAAATCGGCGAGACTAGGCATGTACCAGAAGAAGTTCCAGCGGTGGTGGCAGAAACTCCACAGGCGGCTAGTAGGAATGGTGTGGCGATAGCACCCGGTGCTACTGTCACTCGCCCGGTAGTAATAGCAGATAACACCGGATCCACAAATACTACAGAAACATTGCTGAGGCAAATTCTTGAGGCCAACAACAGGCAGGCTAGTCAGTTTGAAAGACAAATGCAATTGCAAATGGAAACAGTACTTCAGAGTCATAGAGAATTAATGGCGGCACAAAATAAAGGTCGTGCATCCCACTCGCACTCAACTCGCCATGCTCATTCATCTCGCCATGGATCCCACACTCATTCATCTCGCCATGAGTCTCATTCCCATACAACTTCATCTCGCCGAGTTGAAAAAAGTGGAACGAGCTCGCCCGAAATCTCAGATTCATCGGCGAAGTATGACGAAAGAGGCAGGAGGATAAATTTACCTGGGAAGGATAAAGATCGTAGCAGCTCCAAGCGAAAGAGCAACGTAGATAAGGAGATGAAGGAGGACCTGCGCCGGCTAAAAAATAAGGTGGAAGCATTAAGTGGGTCTTCGAGGGAATCAAGGTATAAGGTTGCACTTATAGAAGCACAAAAAACACCTTTTCATGACTGTATTACGTATGGGCGCGTATCTCCCAAGTACTCTCCCCCAAAGTTCACCTCTTTCTATGATGGAACTGGAGATCCAACACAGCACTCGAAAGCCTATAAGCGAGATATGGCAGCCTGGGTAGGGTCAGATCCTATAATGTGTATGGCTTTCCCTGCTACCCTGAAGGATGAAGCCCTAGCCTGGTTTGACGGGCTGGAGGAAGGAAAAATCAAATCCTATGAGAAGTTAGAAAGCAGATTCTTGCATGCTTTTATTCAAAATAATAGAGGCCGGCCTGGCGTGGAAAGATTGTTCAATGTTAAGAGAAGACCCTCGGAGACTTATAAAGTTTTTATTACAAGATGGAGAAAAGCAAGCGGCGAGGTAGGATCAGAAGTTACTGAAAAGGAGAAAATAAGATCATTTCTTAGCGCTATGGAGACTACTGACCAGCTGTACCAGAAGTTGTTTTGGAACATGCCCCAAGATTTGCTGACCTTGAGGGCAATGCAAGATGAATGGTTAAGTTTTGAAGAAATCAGGGAAGAAGAGTTGCGACTAAAGAAGGAAAGAGCAAAACAAATTCACTCGATCAATAGCTTATCGCCGGAAGATCAAGAAGAAATCAAAAAAGAATGGTTGAAGGCGGAACAGAGGAAGTCGGCGCAGAATCCCTCCTCGGCGATAGTAGTTTCCGAGACAGGAAAGCAGCAAGTCACCGCCGAGCAGCATTGGAACTCTCAGAAGCGAGGAAATTATGATGGGCGAGATAAGCAAGACAACAGGGGAGGCAGTTACGGACGAGGAGGAAGAGATAATCGGCGAAATGGGAATGGAGACAGAAGATATAATGGGGATAATAGAAAGTTTGGTAGAGGCAACCAGCAACCTTTCCAAGATGCTACTTTGCCCAAGTTGCGTGTTTCTTATACAGATGCATTCGGTCAGATTGAAAGTTCAAACTGTAGGGATGATATCCGCTATCCTTACAACAGAGGAAACCCAAGGGTCCCGCCAGCCAATACTAATTCATTCTGTCAATTTCACCAGTTTCATGGCCATACAACTGAGAATTGTACTGGCGTGCAGCAAGAAGTCCATCGATTCGTCAGCATGGGGAAATTTCAGGATTTCCTAGAATTACCGCCGCCACCTCCTCTCCTGGTTCAGCCAATTCAGGCTATCCCAGCTCATATCCCAAATGTGTACGAGGTAAAGGTTGAGCGAGATTTGATGGAGTTGGATTGTTTTTCCATTGTACACTCAAAAATCACTAGAGATGAATTTCATGATAATGTCATGTCTCGAGTCCATAAGCGAGATAATATGGGAAATGAGATCTGTAGTGTCGCCGTTAAGCAAGAACCGTTGCAGGAATGGATGAAAGCATGTGTTGGGTTCTCCGCCGAAGAAATTCCACCAGAAGGAAGGAATCATAACAATCCTTTGGTTCTTACCATTCAGGTGGAGGGGTTTAGGCTGCCCAAAGTGCTCATTGACCCGGGAAGTTCTGTGGACATCTTATTTAATAATGTCTTCGAGGCAATGAAGGTAAAGGATAATAAAATCCCTTCGCCGACAGTGTCTTCTTATAACATTTATGGGTTCAATGGCATTGCTTCTAAGCCTAAAGGAGAAATTGAATTTAAAGTAAAAATCTGTGATGACTATTTCTTGAAAACTACTTTTTGTATTGTGGATGTTGACTCGCCGTATGCGGCAATTTTGGGAAGACCATGGCTTCACAGTCTGAAAGGGGTTCCTTCTACTTATCATCAGCGCTTAAGATTCCCCACACCATTTGGACTCGCCGAGTATGTAGGAGATTTAGCAGTGGCCAAGGCGTGCAACTCGGCAGATGTACAGATGCGAGAAAATCGAAAAGTGAAAATTGCAGAGAAAAAGAAGCTCGGCAAGGAAGCGAAATTGTCACAAGAAATTTTAGACTTCATCGCCAACCCAGCCACATATGTGCATTCAGTAAATTCAGTGGAAGACTCGGCGAAATCTGGAGACAAGATCTTATAGCAATTAAAGGAACCATCGCCGATGGGAGAGCCCGAGTTACATTTCACGGCGGTGGAACCTACTAAGGATGTTAATATCGGCGATGAACAAGAGCCAAAGATGGTAAAAATCGGTACTCTATTATCCGAAGATGAGTCGGCGAGGTTACTAGCACTACTGAAGGAATATGTTGATGTCTTTGCTTGGGGCATGAATGAGATGCCAGGGATTGACCCGGCGATAGCATGTCACAAGCTTGATATTGATCCAAAGGTCAGACCATTCAGGCAAAGAATAAGGAAATTGGCCCCAGCCTATAAAGAAGCAGTAGAGGCAGAAATCGACAAAATGAAGGCATCTGGTATAATAAGACCAGTACAATATCCACAGTGGATAGCCAACATGGTGGTGGTACCAAAGAAGAACAAGGGAGTAAGGATCTGCATTGATTTCAGTGACCTTAACAGAGCTTGTCCCAAGAATAGTTTCCCATTGCCGAGTATTGACCAGACTGTGGATGCTACATCAGGTCATGAGCTGTTATCATTTATGGATGGTTATTCAGGATATAACCAAATACCTTTGGCGGAGGAAGATCAGAAGCATACAGCCTTCTTCTCTACTAAGGGGTTATTTTGTTACACCCGGATGCCGTTTGGATTGAAGAACGCTGGCGCCACTTATCAAGAGATGGCACAGAAAATGTTTGAGAAATGGATTGGGAAGACGATGGAAGTCTATGTCGACGACATGCTTGTCAAGAGTAAGAAGAAACAAACTCATGTGGAAGACCTAAGAGAAATATTTAACCATATGCGTGTTACTAAGCTCAAGATCAACCCAGCAAAATGCGTTTTCGGCGTGACTTCAGGAAAATTCTTGGGATATGTCGTCACCAAGAAGGGAGTGGAAGCTGATCAAGCCAAGATTAAAGCAATCATAGAGATGCCCTCGCCGGTCACTGTCAAAGATGTTATGCGGCTCAATGGGACTTTGGCGTCTCTCAACAGATTCATCTCCAGATTCTCCGATAAGTGCAAGCTGTTTTTCCAGACGTTGAAGAAAGGAGAAAAGTTCAACTGGACTGAGGCACATGAAGATGCATTTCAGGGTATTAAAAAGTATCTCGCTACTCTCCCAGCAATTCAGCCACCTGAGCACGGCGAGGAACTCAGAGTGTATCTCGCCGCAACACCTTTCGCCATAAGTGCAGTGCTTGTGAGAACCAAAGGTGGAGAAACACCTATATACTATATCAGTCGAACGCTACAAGGAGCAGAGAAGAATTATACCAAAATAGAACAGCTAATTCTGGCTCTGGTTTTTGCATCTCAGCGACTACGCCCATATTTTCATGCCCATCCCATTGTGGTCCTCACAAAAACTCCAATAGAATCTATCTTGCACAGCTCTCAACGAGTGGGACGTATCGCCAAGTGGAACCAGCAAATTGAGCAGTTCGGCGTGCAATATGAAATACGTACAGCTCAGCGGTCTCAAGTCATAGCAGACTTCCTCGCCGACTTCCCGATAGATGAAGAAGAAGAGATAGAAGAAATCCCATCCTCCTTGGATGAGCAAGAACATGAAGTACCAGATTTATTGAAGTGCAGCCCTGAGGGATGGGAGGTCTATGTAGATGGTTCCTCAAATAAAGAAGGAAATGGAATTGGAATTGTCCTTATCTCACCAAAAGGAGCAAAGATTGTACACTCGCTAAGATTAGAATTCCCGACGACTAACAATGAGGCAGAGTATGAAGCAGTCATTCATGCAATGCGGATACTCATAGAAATGAAAGTTAGCAATGTTAGATTGACAAGTGATTCTCAGCTGGTGATTCGGCAGATATCTGGACGATACCAGACAACAGACCCATCTATGCAGAAGTACCTAAAACTTGCTAGGGAGTACGCCCAGAGGATTACTGGTATCAAGTTTCGCCACATCTGCAGGAAAGATAATAGGCACGCCGATGCATTGGCGTTTATCTCCTCAATGATGACGAACCCAGATGTTCCTTCAATAGCTATTGAAAGGGTAATGCAGCCATCAGTAGCAGCACCAAGGCAATGGGAAGTATTAACAACAAGTGTCGAAGAATCAGCAGAAACAGATTGGAGATCGCCGATACGGTACTACTTGGACCACTTAACTTTGCCAGGAAATCAAATCTTGGCTCATCAGATCATCAGTCGCTCGGCGAATTATGAACTTCGAGATGGAATCTTATATCGCCGGTCATTCTCTGGACCACTTCTGCGATGTGTATCAAGGGACGAAGGTAATAAATTATTGAAGGAGATTCATGAAGGAGATTGTGGAAATCATGGTGGCCAAAGAGCTCTAGCCTTGAAGGTCAGAATGCAAGGATACTACTGGCCTTGGATGAATCATGATGCAAAGGAATATGTTCAGCGATGCAAACCATGCCAGCTGTATGGAAGAAGAATTAAAGCGCCGGCAACATCTTTAAACTCAGTGCTCAGCCCTTGGCCTTTCGCCAAATGGGGCATTGATATTATTGGTCCGCTAACTACAGGCTCTGGACAGAGGAAGTACATCATTGTGGCGACAGATTATTTCACCAAGTGGTGTGAAGCTAAAGCTATCAGGAAGAAAACAGGACAAGAAGTGTTCACATTCATCTGGGAGAACATATTTTGCAGATTTGGAGTACCGGCGGAAATATGTACCGATAATGGGAAAGAGCTGGTCGGCGACAACATAAGAAAGTTACTCGCCCATTACAGTGTCAAATTGGGAAAATCAACTCCCTTATACCCTCAGAGTAATGGCCAAGCAGAAGCCACCAATAAGACTATTGGAATGGGACTGAAGAAGAGATTGGAGAAGCATAAAAAGGCATGGTGTGAGCATTTGCACAATGTCTTATGGTCATATAGAACTACGGTTCGAGAAGCAACTGGGGCATCTCCTTTCCTACTCACTTTTGGTGCCGAGGCAGTGCTTCCATCTGAAGTAATTTTGCCAACTACAAAGCATGAGGCATGGGAAAAGAATCTGAATACAGATCTAATCCTAGCCAAGCTAGACGACTTAGAAGAGCAGCGACTGATCGCCCTTACCCACATGGAGAATTATCATCGGCGATTAGCAAGAGAATATAACAAGCGAGTGATTCCAAGAGAATACTCACCCGGCGAGCTGGTGCTCCGAGAAGTTCCTCCATCTCAGCGAGAAGGGTGCAGGAAGCTGGAACCTGTGTGGGACGACCCTTATGTCGTCAAAAGAGTGGCTGGACCAGGAGCATATATACTGATTGATGAGCATGGCGTGCAACTCGAGCATCCTTGGAACGCCAGGTTCCTTAAGAAGTACTATCCTTGAGGGATACCATGTAAAATCCGAAGTCTTGGGCGGGCATAATACCCAAGAAATCTTATTAGCTTGTGTAAAATAGCAGCAAGTAAGATCCGGGGACGTAGGTTTGCAATCATGCGCCGAACCCCGTTAACAAATCATGGAGTCATTTGCACTTTCACTCACTGAGTAGTCTAACTGCAGTGATAAATTTTTAAAGCTCCAAGAGCACGGCAGCTGAGGCAAAGTACTCAGTCGAAGGCTATAAAAGCCAAATGCAAAGGCAATAAATGCCATACAAAACCCTGATCAGGTACTAAGGCCAAGTGCCATCAATAGAGGCATAATGTCCAAATCAACTAAGAGTCAAAACCTCTTACGCCGAAAGTCTATTGCCAACGAGTGAATGCCCTTATCGCAATGGTTAGTCCAACCCAGGCTAGTTGTAAGACCAGTCGTGTTACTTGTTGATCTGTAAGTGTTTGTAAGGAAATAAGAACCCTTTTGCTGTAGCATCACATCGACGGTTTCGTTGGTGTGTTAATCCGTCTACGCCATAGCATCACTCCTGGCGGAGTGTATTGAAGTCTATGAGGGCAACCCATTCTACTTATATTAGATCGCCGACGGGCACAAGTAATGGTTACGGCTGGGGTCTACCCTGCTGCTCTAATAAATTGTTAGTTCAATGGTCCGGAAATTGTTGGCTGTGCGAGGGACAGGGCTTCACTCTTTGGCAAGGTTAAATCTTTGAAGACAAGATAGCAGAAAGCATGTCCTTATAACAAAGGAAAATGGCGCATCGAAAGAGAAATGGATATCATTAAACAAGAAAAACAAAAAACAAACAGCAGTAAAGAGTTTCAGTGCAGGAAAGTCAAAGACAGTAAAGAAGACATAAAAATCCAAGGAAACAACAACCCATCTAACACTTAGGATCCGCAAAAGGACTCTTGGGTGTAGGAGGCTTGTCCTGATCATGGTCGCCGAGAAGCTCTGCACCTATGTCGCCTGTCCCACTATCATCAGGATGGCAAACATTTTCAACAGTTCCAGCAGCATGTGGCTCGCCAAGATTTCCTGTGGGTTGCTCGTCGACAATAAAAATCACCTCCTTACTTTGATCGGCGATTGGTTGACTAGCATTAACAGTCGCCGATCCTGAAGCCTGCCATCCAACCTTTTCAGCAAAAGCAACAAGGGATATATTTTGTCCCTTGGGAATTGCATTTCCAGCTTCATCCTCTGAGCTTTCTTCCTCAGACCACTGCTCCTCTTTCTCCTCTTCCTCATTTTCTTCCTCAGCCTCTTCTTCATTTTCTTCTGCAATCAGCACCCCTTTGCCTTTGGCAGTTGTCTTCTCTTGCTCGGCGAGTTGTTCTGGAGTGAGACGTATGTAGGCCGAGGGAATCTCCACATTAAGCTGAGGCAGGAATTTGTAAGCAAAATCCTGAGCGCCGATGAAGGCAGCACTGATGACATCATTCCTGTGACGCTCCTCCCAATATTGAGCATCATCCCTGGCTTCGGCGAGCTCAATCTGAGTACTATCTCGGGCACCCTCCAACTCTTGAATCTTGCCAGCGCAAGAGGCATGGTCAAGAAGCTGCTTGTTCAGATCGGCGAGTTGGCCAGCACAGGATTCATGCCCTTTGAGCTTTTCGGACAGCTCGTCTATCTTGTTGGGGCAAAGTTGGTGCTCCTTGAGCTGATCAGAAAGGTCTTGGACCTTCATCTCCAATTCATGGCAACCTTTGATGATCTCTTGCTGCTGATCTGCTTCATTCCTTAGCTTCTGGATGGTGGCTGAGGCAAAGAAAGAAAGAGATATAGTAAGGAAGATGGAAAATAAACGTAAGCATGATAAGTTATAAATAAATCCTATAAAAAGCTACCTTCTAGATTGCGGACATGTTCTCGCATACCCTCTCGTGCTTCCGTAAACTGAGTCATATAGAACTCAAAGTTTTCGTTAGCACTCGGACCTAACATTCGCTCTATACGGCGTTGTTGGTCGGAGCATTGCTTGTATAATTCGATCGTCAATTTTTCACGCCTCTCTGCCATATCTTTCCAGCGCTGAATTTGAAACTCGGCGGTCTCTTTCTCTGTGCTCAAGCTAATAACTTGGGAAGCCAACTTATCAGCTCTAGATTTTTCCTCTTTCCAGAGAAAGGACGCTCGTTTATGACCAGTTTCGGCTTCTACCTTGGCAGCGAGGGCCTCATCACGCTGGTTAGTCATTTGGCCTAGTTCTGAGCGAGTAGCTTGATAAGTATCACAGAGATTTCTTATAATATCAACGTCTTGATCCAACTCTCGGCGACACCATTTAAGGTCCTTAATAAAAGTGAATAACTGACTACACTGCTTAAGGTTGCTATTACTAAGTCTCTCGATTTCGGATTCAGCTCGCCTAAGCCTATCATCATCGGAGGAATGGCAACCTTGGAAGGCAGGAAATCTAAGGGTCGGCGAAAGAAGTAAAACAAAAGAAAAATAGCATAACAAAAAAAAAAAAAACGTATGCAGGAAACTTACTCTGCTGGGTGGTAACGGTCAGGCTTCGTGCTTTGTCCTCGTTCTTTAATCTCCCAATTTCTAGATCGCGTACCTCGGCCTCATGGTTCAATTGATTGATTTGATTCTTGAGATTAATGTTCTCGCGACCAAGACCTTCAAGTAGCGAGCCAACACTCAAGCAGTGGTGAAAGTGCTGAGAATACACAGAATAAGCATAAGTCTCAAATAATGACAGGAACTAGAAGAGAGGCAATTCCATAGAACACTCACCATGTTGAAAAGGTTGAAATGCTCCTGATAAGGAATGACATCTGCAGCTGTATGAAATTTTGGGTGATGCACAAACCCAGGGCGACTATATTGTGCCAAAGTTTCATAATACTCGTGGTCCATGCAGTCTTCCGCCACACTAAGTTTGTCAAACGCTTCAGCGAGCATGTTAGGAGCAGTCACTTGCAAGGTTCCAGGGCCGGTAGTACCTGGAGGAAGAAGAGGATGCCGAGGCAACCTATCAAGAACAACTAGGCCGGCAAGGTGTGATTCAAGGGCAGAAACATCAGAAGTATGTTGAGCAGTTGGAATATGGGGATTCTGGGAAGAAGTAGAAGGTTTGGAAGTATCTTGACCTCCAGAGATGTTGAGCTGATCCAGATCCATGTCAAGATGGTCGTTGTTCTTGGGACATGCTTCCGAGTCAAGATTCGTCTCTTCTATATTCTCAATAGCAGGAGGATTGTTGAAACCACTCTTTGCAGACTGGTCGACGAGCATGTTAGAATTATCCTCTAAAGATTGATCGGCGAGTGATTCCAGATTTTCCTGGACAGGAATAGTTTCCTTAACAGGCAGAGAAGGAGTTGGTGGAGTAGGCAGATTTTTGGCAGCCAGTTGGCGGAGTTGTTCATCTACCTCGGCGGGAGATGGCCTAGATTTCTTTGGGCGCTGCAATTGGAATATCATCAAAGATACATCTATCAGATCTCGGAACAAGCAGAGGCAAATATAGATATATATTTTAAAAATATATGGGCATATATTTTTAAAATAAGCTTAAGTAAAGTGCTTGTTTCTAGATCCTCAGCTGGATCTTTGCCAGCCTTGGA
>JAJJMA010204359.1:0-16078 GCA_023529015.1 Papaver nudicaule | reverse complement strand
TAATGCACACCTAATTATCACCTAACAATTAGTGACGTGTCTTCATCACTGATCCATCTCTCGACATAACCTCGACATCTTCGACACCCTCGCCGAACCATATTATTTAGCCTATGAGTTATGTATCGCCCAGACCCTTACTCGCTGATCTAGGGCATCTCGGCTGTATTCTTTTTGTGCAGCATCTCATCTAGGATGCTTTTGTGTCGGATAGGTATTTTCTACCCTTACATTTTGCCTCTTTCATCTCCTAAGACTTTAGTCGCCGGGGATGAAACCATTCTTACCCGCCGAAAATACCGCTCCACGTTCTCCACCAAGGCTTTTTTCACGCCACACGTCCGCTACCAAACTTCAGTTACTCCACGTGTCATTCATGCGTTACTTCTACTTTATGACTTGTAACCGTCTATACCCATCATCTCCTTTACTCTATCACAGCTCACAACCGTTATCGCCGGTTGGTTTTCCCTTTCTCTCTATAAATACTTAACTTTGCATCTTCTTTTCCTTCTTTTTCACGAGTTTTCCTTTTCCTAAACCCTGAATCTCCTGCTGCTGCTTCTTTCCTCTGAGCTTTCCATCTTCCTCTCTTAATCATCCAGTTTCTCATCTTCTTCCCTTTCCTTTATACTGATCCCTTCTTTTCTACCCTTTGCACTGATTTCTGCTACAGATTCACTTTTGGTCGTTTTCCGGCATACCTGTCTTGCTGATAACGGCCTGCCTTCATCTTCTCCGGCAAGTTTTTCGCCGATAACCTCCAATCTTCATCTTTTTCGGTCAACTTTAGACTATCTCAATGGCTTCAACCACCAAACCTTCCAAATCTAAAAGCAAAACTGGAAAAACCAAAACCAATGCTCAGAAAATACCAGATTGGAAGACTGATTGGCCCGGATATTGTACTCATTTCGGAGTAGGTTTTCTCAACCCTAAAATTCGTTCACTGCCTGATACCAAGAAGGCAGCCGACCTAATATCTGTCGACGATCTCCTTCGATCGGAGACAAGCAACACTTGGGCCGTGGTTGCCTTTGGTCAACTAAAATCAGGATTGACATTTCCCCTTTACAATTCGAAGAACACTTTCATCGTCGACCTACTTGTGGAAATCGATAGAAGTCCTTTTCAATTAACCGGCAATGCTATCCGAGTAATGACCGAATGGAGCAAACGCCGAGATGGAGAGACTAACTATCCTTCCCTCGCCAAGCTTGATGCTCATAAATCTGATGAGTTTACTGTGGAGAAATTCCTTGAACAGTACCATGTGGCTTCTTGCACTAGAAAGACCGATCCTTGGGCTGTTCGCTTTACGCCTAAAAGGAATTACCCTACAGAAGATCTACTACTCGCCGATGTCGAGTTCACGAGTACAGAAGATATCCCAACTGTTCGTCACAGCTCTGAAGGTGATTTTTCCAATCTTCCTTGCCTCGTCGAGGGAACCTGGTTGTTGGGATGGGAGGACGCCGATAATACCATTGCTCGCGAAACTTTTCCAGCTGAGCATTCTTGCCTCGCCAATCATAATTTCTGGAGAGTAGTTTGGCCTGACGCAGACAAATATGCTAAAGATGACAATGGCAAGTTTCTCAGGGAGAAGGGTAGAGATTACATCAAGCTTCCAGCTGCTGCAATTACTGGTAAAAGGAATCGAGAAGAAATCGCCGACCCCTCTCAGGTGATAAATATATATCTATATTTAGCAAAATTAGAAAAGACCCAGCTGAAGGTCTAGAAACAAGCATTTTAAATTTTACTTATTTTAAAAATGCATGCAAGTGTATTTTTAAAATATATATCTATATTTGCCTCTGCTTGTTTCGAGATCTGATGAATGTGTCTTTGATTTGTAGCGCTCAAAGAAATCTAGACCTACTGTCGCCGAACGAGCGGAACAGATTCGCCGTCTTGCCTTGGAGAGACTTCCTGCTCCTAACAAAGAAAAATCTGGAATAGTCGCCGATCAGCCCGTGGACGACTCTGCCACTCTCGCCAACCAGTCTACCAGGGGCGACTCTAGCATGCTTATTGATCAATCTATTAAGGATAGCTCTGACATGTTCGTTGATCAGTCTGCTAAGGATGGTTCTACCAATCCTCCCGTTACTGAAGATATTGAAGACATGAATCAAGATACTGAAACATATCCTAAGGGCAATGATCATCTTGACATGGATATGGACATGCTTAATATATCTGCTGGTCAAGATACTACCAAACCATCTTCTTCTTCAAAGAATCCTGAGTTGCATTCAGTTCACCATACTTCTGCTGTCTCAGCACTTGAGCCACATCTTGCTGGCTTGGTCGTTCTGGATAGGTTGCCTCGGCATCCTCTTACTCCTCAACCCGCTAAAGGTCCTGGAAGCTTGCAGCTGACTGCCTCTAATATGCTCGCCGAAGCTTTTAACAAGCTCAGCGTGGCGGATGATTGCACAGACCAGGAGTACTTTGAAACATTGGCGCAGTATAGTCGCCCTGGGTTTGTTCATCACCCAAATTTCCACAAGGCTGCATCGGTCATCCCTTACCATGAACATTTCAATCTTTTCAACATGGTGTGTATCTTTTGAGACACTTCATCTTTTCTACCTCTGTCGTCATTGAATACTTATGCTTACCCTTTGTAATTTCAGCACTTTCATCACTGCTTGAGTGTTTCCTCGGCCAATGAGGGTCTTGGTCGTGAGGTTATTAACCTTAACAACAAGATCAATCAGTTGACAGACGAATCTTCTATTCGAAATAGAGAGATTGAAAGATTAAAGAACGAGGCTCGGGAACGAAGTCTGAAAATCACTACCCAACAAAGTAAGTTATCCTTATATTTCCTTTACTATCTTGCTTTTCCTTCAATTTTGTCCTTTCGCCGACCCTTAGATTTCCTGCCCTCCAAGGTTGCCATTCCTCCGATGACGATAGGCTTAGGCGAGTTGAATCCGAAATCGAGAGACTTAGTAATAGCAACCTTAAGCAGTGTAGCCAATTGTTCAATTTCCTCAAGGACCTTAAATGGTGTCGCCGAGAATTGGATCAAGATGTCGACATTATAAGAAATCTCTGTGACACTTATCAAGCTACTCGATCGGAATTAGGCCTGATGATTAGCCAACGTGATGATGCGCTTCGCCGAGAGGAGTTAGCCATTGCTGCCAAGGAGGAAGCTGAGGTTGGTCATAAGCGAGCTTCTTTCCTTTAGCAAGAGGAAATATCTAGAGCTGATAAGCTAGCCTCCCAAGTTGTTCGCTTGAGTACTGACAAGGAAACCGCCGAGTTCCAAATTCAACGCTGGAAAGATACCGCGGCGAGACACGAAGCTTTGGCGATTAATTTATATGAGCAATGTTCTTCCCAACAGCGCCGAATAAAACAAATGTTAGGTCCGTGCGCCAATGAAAATTTTGAGTATCATATGACTCAATTTAGAGAAGCACAAGAGGGTATGCGAGTATATGTCCGCGACCTAGAAGGTAGTTATTGTAGGATTTATCCATAACCCTGTATACTTACTTCCTTTCATCCATCCTTACTATGTTCATTTCTTCTCTTGCCTCAGCTACAATTCAGAAGTTGAAGAATGAGGTAGATCATCAAAAGGAAATTAGCAAAGGTTGTCATGAACTCGAGGTGAAGGTCCAGGAGCTTTCTGATGAGCTCAAAGAACATAAGTCTTGCCCTGACAAGATGAAAGACTTGTCTGAGAAACTCAAGGAGCATGACTCTTGTGCAGGCAAACTTGCAGATCTGAACAAGCAACTTCTTGACCACAAATCTTGTGCTGGCAAGATTCAAGAGCTTGAGAGTGCACGTGATAGCCTTCAGATTGAGGTCGTCGAAGCCAAAGAAGACATCCAGTATTTGGAAAAGCGACTTGAAGAATACGTCGTTAATGCTGCCTTCATCGGTGCTCAGGACTTTGCTTATAAGTTCCTTCCTCAGCATGGAGTGGAAATTCCCTTGGATTATCGACGACTTACTCCTGAACAGCTTGCTATGCAGCTAAAAGAAAAGGCGAGCACCCAAGGAGAGGAAGAGCTGCCAGAAGAAGAAAATGAAGAAAAAGAAGAAAAAAACAACCAAGAAGAATCTGAGGAAGAAAGCTCAGAAGAAGAAGAAGTTGAGGATGAAAATCCCAAGGAGCAAAACCAGCCCCTTGACACTGGTGCTGAGAATGTAGAAGGTGGACAACTCGGCGGGCATAATTCAGGAATGACGACCGCCGATGCTAGCCAGTCAATCGACGAGCAAAACACAGAAAGGACTACCGCCGATGTTAGCCAGTCTGAGGATGCTAGAGCTGAAAATACTGGTGAAGGAAATCTCGGCGGTCTCACTCAAGACGCGCCTTATTATCCTAAAAGTCCTTATAATGACCCCAGATGTTGAAGTAGCATGTCCATTGGGAAGGATAAAATATTATCTCTTTAGTCTTCTGAGCTTCTATTATTATCTTTCACTTCCTTGTAATGAACTATTTCTCTTTTTTGAATATTATCCTTATGTTTGTTAACATCCTTATCAGAGTGCAATTTCTCTTTCACTCCATTTATCGTATTTATTTCTATTTCGTCTTCAAAGACTTAACTTGCCATTGAGTGAAGTCCTGGTCCCGTACAGCCAACAATTTCTCAGAGCGACAGGGTTAGACCCCAGCCGTAACCATTACTTGTGCCCGTCGGCGATCTAATATAAGTTGTCTGGGTTGCCCTCATAGACTTTAATACACTATAGCTTCCGCCAGAGGTGATGCTACGGCGTAGACGGATTAACACACCAGCGGCACCGCCGATGTGACGCTACAGCAAAAGGGGTCCTTATTTCCTTACAAACACTTACAGATCAACAAGTAACACGACTGGCCTTACAACTAAGCCTGGGTCGGACTAACTATTACGATTAGGTGCAGTCACTCAAAGCAAGCAAGCTTTCTGTATAAGAGATCTTGGCTCTTAGTTGATTTATTGATTTGGGCATTATGCCTTTAAAGATGGCACTTGGCCTTAGTACCTGATCAGGGTTTTTGTATGGCTTTTATTGCCTTGTGATTATTGGGCATTTGTGCCTCTGTAGACGGCTTTTATAGCCTGCGGCTGAGTGTTTTTGCCTCAGCTATTGTGCTCTTGGAGCTTTGAAATTTTCGCCATCACTGTAGTTAGATTACCCAGTGACTGAAAAATGCAAGTGACACAATAATTTGTTAATGGGGTTCGGCGCATGATAGCAAACCTACGTCCCCGAATCTTATTCGTTGTTGTTTTACATGAGCTAATAAGACTTCTTGGGTATTATGCCCGCCCAAGACTTCGGATTTTACATTGTTTCCATCAAGGATAGTACTTCTTAAGGAACCTGGCGTTCCAAGGATGTTCAAGTTGCACGCCATGCTCATCAATCAGTATATACGCTCCTGGCCCAGCCACTCTTTTGACTACATAAGGGCCATCCCATACAGGTTCCAATTTCCTGCATCCTTCTCGCTGAGACGGGGGAATTTCTCGGAGTACCAGCTCGCCGGGAAAATATTCTCTTGGAATCACTCGCTTGTTATATTCTCTAGATAGTCGGCGATGATAATTTTCCATGTGTGTAAGGGCGATCAGCCGTTGCTCTTCTAAATCGTTCAGCTTGGCTAGAATCAAGTCTGTATTCAAATTCTTTTCCCATGCCTCATGCTTTGTAGTGGGCAGAATTACTTCAGATGGGAGTACTGCTTCAGCACCAAAGGTGAGTAGGAAAGGAGATGCTCCAGTTGCTTCTCGAACTGTAGTTCTATATGACCACAAGACATTGTGTAAATGCTCACACCATGCCTTTTTATGCTTCTCCAACCTTTTCTTCAATCCCATTCCAATAGTCTTATTGGTGGCTTCTGCCTGCCCATTACTCTGAGGGTACAGGGGAGTTGATTTTCCCAGCTTGACACTGTAGTGAGCGAGTAACTTTCTTATGTTGTCGCCGACCAACTCTTTTCCATTGTCGGTACATATCTCCGCCGGTATGCCAAATCTACAGAATATGTTCTCCCAGATGAATGTGAATACTTCTTCTCCTGTCTTCTTCCTGATAGCTTTAGCTTCACACCACTTGGTGAAATAATCTGTCGCCACGATAATGTATTTCCGTTGTCCAGAGCCTGTAGTTAGTGGTCCAATGATATCAATGCCCCACTTGGAAAAAGACCAAGGGCTGAGTACTGAATTTAAAGATGTTGCCGGCGCATTGATTCTTCTTCCGTACAGCTGGCATGGTTTGCATCGCTGGGCATATTCTTTTGCATCTTTGTTCATCCAAGGCCAATAATATCCTTGCATTCTGACCTTTAATGCTAGGGCTCTTTGTCCACTGTGATTCCCGCAGTCTCCTTCGTGGATTTCTTTCAATAACTTATTGCCTTCCTCTCTTGATACACAGCGCAGCAATGGTCCTGAAAATGATCGGCGATATAGGATTCCGTCTCGAAGTTCATAATTCGCCGAACGACTGATGACTTGATGAGCTAAGATTTGCTTTCCTGGTAAGGTTGAGCGGTCCAAATAATACAGTATCGGCGTTCTCCAATCTATCTCTGCTGATTCTTCGGCGCTTGTTGTTAACACTTCTCTTTGCTCTCGTGCTGCTACCGACGATTGTGTCACTCTTTCAATAGCTATTAAAGGGACATCTGGATTTGTCATCATTGAAGAGATGAACGCCAATGCATCGGCGTGCCTGTTATCTTTCCTGCAGATGTGGCGAAACATGATACCTGTGATCCTCTGGGCATACTCCCTAGCAAGTTTTAGGTACTTCTGCATAGACGGGTCTGCTGTTTGGTATCGTCCAGATATTTGTCGAATCACTAGCTGAGAGTCGCTTGTTAATCTAACGTCGCTGATGCCCATTTCAATGAGTATTCGCATAGCGTGAATAATTGCTTCATATTCTGCCTCATTATTAGTCGCCGGGAATTCTAGCCTTAGCGAGTGCACTATCCTTGCCCCTTTCGGCGATATAAGGACAATTCCTATTCCATTTCCTTCTTTATTTGATGAACCATCCACATAGACCTCCCATCCATCAGGACTGCATTTCAATAGATCTGGCATCTCATGTTCTCGTTCATCCAGGGAGGATGGGATTTCTTCTATCTCTTCTTCTTCATCAATTGGGAAGTCGGCGAGGAAGTCTGCAATAACTTGTGACCGCTGAGCTGTACGTATTTCATATTGGACGCCGAATTGCTCAATTTGCTGATTCCATTTGGCGATTCGCCCCACTCTTTGAGAACTGTGCAGGATAAATTCTATTGGAGTTTTAGTGAGGACCACAATGGGATGAGCGTGAAAGTATGGACGTAGTCGCAGATGCAAAGACCAGTGCCAAGATCAACTGCTCTATCTTAGTGTAATTCTTTTCTGCCCCTTGCAATGTTCTGCTGATATAATATATAGGTGTTTCCCCGCCTTTGGTTCTTACAAGCACTGCACTTATGGCGAAAGGTGTTGCAGCGAGATACACTCTGAGTTCTTCGCCGTGTTCAGGTGGTTGAATTGCTGGGAGAGTGGCGAGATACTTTTTAATGCCTTGAAATGCAGCTTCATGTGCCTCAGTCCAGTTGAACTTTTCTCCTTTCTTCAATGTCTGGAAAAATAGTTTGCACTTGTCGGAGAACCTTGAGATGAATCTGTTAAGAGATGCCAAAGTCCCATTGAGTCGCATAACATCTTTTACTGTTACCGGCGAGGGCATCTCTATAATTGCCTTAATCTTGGCTTGATCAGCTTCCACTCCCTTCTTGTTGACGACATATCCCAAGAACTTTCCTGAAGTTACACCAAAAACGCATTTTGCCGGGTTGATTTTTAACTTAGTAACACGCATATGGTTAAATATTTCTCTGAGGTCTTCCACATGAGTTTGCTTCTTCTTGCTCTTGACAAGCATGTCATCAACGTATACTTCCATCGTCTTCCCTATCCATTTTTCAAACATTTTCTGCGCCATTTCTTAATAAGTAGCGCCGGCATTCTTCAACCCAAATGGCATTCGAGTGTAACAAAATAACCCTTTAGTGGAAAATAAAGTTGTGTGCTTCTGATCTTCCTCCGCCAAAGGTATTTGGTTATATCCTGAATAACCATCCATAAATGACAGCAACTCGTGACCTGATGTAGCGTCTACAGTTTGGTCAATGCTTGGCAGTGGGAAACTATTCTTTGGACAGGCTCTATTGAGGTCGCTGAAGTCGATGCAAATTCTTACTCCCTTGTTCTTCTTAGGTACTACTACCATGTTGGTTATCCATTGTGGATATTGCACTGGCCTTATTATACCAGACGCCTTCATTTTGTCAATCTTTGCCTCTACTGCTTGTTTGTAGGCTGGAGCTAATTTTCTTATCCTTTGCTTGAAAGGCCTGACCTTTGGATCAATGTCCAATTTGTGACATGCTATCGCCGGATCAATGCCTGGCATTTCATTCATGCCCCAGGCAAAGACATCAACATATTCTTTGAGTAGCGCTTGCAACTCCGCCGACTCGTCTTCGCTTAACAGAGTACCAATCTTTACCATCTTTGGATCACTAGCATTGCCGATATTTACGTCTTTAGTGGGTTCTACCGCCGTGAAATGTAACTCTGGTTCTCCCATCGGCGATGGTTCCTTTAATTGCTATAAGGTCTTCCCTTCAGACTTCGCCAAGTCCTCTACTGAGTTCACCGAGTGCACATACGTGCATGGATTGGCGATAAAGTCTAAAATCTCCTGCTCCTTGACTGCTTCCTTGCCGAGCTTCTTTTTCTCTGCAATCTTTACTTTTCGATTTTCTCGCATTTGTATATCCGCCGAGTTGCATGCTTTTGCCACTGCTAAATCACCTACATACTCGGCGACTCCCATTGGCGTGGGGAACCTCAGGCGCTGATGATAAGTGGAGGGTACTCCTTTTAAGCTGTGGAGCCACGGTCTTCCCAGGATGGCTGCGTACGGCGAGTCAACATCCACAATGCAAAGAGTAGTTTTCAAGAAATATTCCTTGCAGATCATGATTTTAAATTCAATTTCGCCCTTGGGCTTAGAAGCAATGCCATTAAATCCATAAATGTTATAGGAGGAAACTGTTGGCGAAGGGATTTCGTCATCTTTTGTCTTCATTGCCTCGAAAGCAGTGTTGAAAAGGATGTCCACTGAACTTCCTGGATCAATGAGCACTTTAGGCAACTTGAATTTTCCCATTTGAATAGTGAGAACCAAGAGATTATTATGATTTCTTCCTTCTGGAGGGATTTCTTCGGCGGAGAATCCGACATATGCCTTCATCCAATCTTGCAAGGGCTCTTGCTTAGCGGCGACACTATAAATCTCATTTCCCATTCTATCTCGCTTATGAACCCGAGATAGAACATTATCATGAAACTCATCCCTGGTAATCTTTGAATGCACAATGGGAAAACAGTCTAGCTCCAACAAGTCTCGCTCAACCTTTACCTCGTACACATTTGGAGTATGAGCTGGGATGGCTTGAATTGGTTGGACCATGATAGGAGGTGGCGGTGGCAATTCTAAAAACTCCTGAAATTTCCCCAAGCGGATGAATCGATGGACTTCTTGTTGTACGCCAGTGCAGTTCTCAGTTGTATGGCCATGAAACTGATGAAATTGACAGAAGGAATTGGTATTAGTCGGCTGAGCCCTGGGATTTCCTCTGTTATAAGGGTAGCGAATGCAGTTTGAACTCTCAATTTGGCCAAATGCATCCGTGTAGGAAACACGTAACTTTGGTAGAGTAGCGTCTTGGAAAGGTTGTTGATTGCCACTGCCGAATTTTCTATTATCTCCATTGTACCTTCTTTCACCATTCCCATTTCGCCGATTATCTCTTCCTCCTCGTCCATAGTTTCCTCCTCGATTATCTTGCTTATCACGCCCATCATAGTTCTCTCGCTTCTGCGAATTCCAATGTTGCTCGGCGGTAACTTGCTGTTGTTGCTTTCCTATCTCGGGTACTACCATCGCCGAAGAGGGATTCTGCGCCATCTTTCGATGTTCTGCCTTCAGCCATTCTTTCTTGATTTCTTCCTGGTCTTCCGGCGAGAAACTATTGATCGAGTGAATTTGCTTTGCTCTTTCCTTCTTTAGGCGCAGCTCCTCTTCTCGAATTTCTTCATAATTTAACCATTCATCCTGCATCGCATCCCAAAATAACTTTTGGTACAATTGGTCCGTCGTCTCCATGGCGCTAAGGAATGACCTTATCTTCTCCTTTTCTGACACTTCTGATCCCACTTCGCTACTCGCCTTCCTCCATCTTTGGATAAAAATTTTATAAGTCTCCGAAGGCCTTCTCTTGATGTTGAATAATCTTTCCACGCCGGGCCGACCCCTGTTGTTCTGAATGAAAGCATGCAGGAATTTGCAATCTAACTTCTCGAAAGATTTGATTTTTCCTTCTTCTAGCCCATCAAACCAGGCTAAGGCTTCGTCCTTCAGCGTAGCGGGGAATGCCATACACATTATTGGATCTGATCCTACCCAAGCCGCCATATCTCGCTTATAAGCTCTTGAATGCTGTGTAGGGTCTCTAGTTCCATCATAGATGGACGTGAATTTAGGCGTAGAATATTTGGAGGACACGTGCCCATATGTAATACAATCATGAAAGGGTGTTTTCTATGCCTCTAAAAGTGCAACCTTGAATTTCGACTCCCTCGAAGATCCACTTAAAGCTTCCACTTTATCTTTTAGTCGGCAAAGATCTTTCTTCATCTCTTTGTCTACTTTATGCCGCCGCTTAGAACTGCTATAATTTTCGCTATCCCTTTTAGGCACATTCACCCTTCTGCCCCTTTCATCATACTTTGCCGATAAATCTGAGTCCTCTGCTGTGCTGGTTCCACTTTTTTCAACTCGGCGGGTTGTATGCGGATGAGATACATGGTGAGTTGAATGTGCATGGGACTCATGGCGAGTTGACTGCGAGTGAGATGCATGGCGAGTTGAATGCGAGTGAGATGCATGGCGAGTTGACTGCGAGTGAGACGCGTGGCCCCTATTTTGCGCCGCCATCACTCTCTATGGCTCTGAAGTACCGTCTCCATTTGCAATTGCATTTGTCTCTGCACCTGATCCGCCTGCCTATTATTGGCCTCAAGAATTTGCCTTAACAGAGCTTTTGTAGTATTTGTGGATCCAGTGTTATCTGCTATCACCACTGGGCGAGTTACAGTAGCTCCAGGTACTATCGCCGCACCATTTATGCTTGCCGCCTGCGGAATTTCTCCCGCTATAATAGGTTCTGCCACCACTGCTGGAGTTTCTTCTGCCACATGTAGTGTTTCGCCGACCTCTTGCACCAACTGCTGCTGAATATTAGCTGCCACTGCGCCTCCTGCAGTAGCATTTTGAACGGCTTCCCTAACATTTGACGTCTCACCTATGGTTCTCATAGCGAGTCTTCCACCATCAACTTGCTCGCCGCAAGCATTTGCTTCTACTTCACCACTGATCCTTCGTAGCATTGGATTGGGCTCAGGTGACCTTTCTGCATTCTCTAAATGAGTGATGTCCTCCATGTAAACCTCCTCCTGGTGTGCTACTCGCTGAACAGGTGGTCGCCGAGATGAGCTTGCCAAAAAGGTATCTGTCCGACCAGCTGGTTCCATTGCTCTGCTTCTAGTGTTGTGACCACTGGGGAATGTCGCTGGCGTAGGAAGAATAGGATGCCGAGGAGGCCTACCCGCCGGGGCTTTATCGCTTCTTCCTCTAGGACCCATTCGCCGACAGTCTGTAAAAGAAAACAAACACACTTCCTGACAGTATTGCTCTGTTAGTACTGTGGGTAAATGCCAAATAAGTTAGTTGGGCTACTTTTCAGAATGTTGATGAATGAAAGACAAAAAGAGCAGCTTTAAATCACGTGACGTGCAGATAATGACCTAATCATGAAAAGAATTGCAAAAACATCATATGTGATTGTAATTTTCAAATCAAAATGATAGTACGGTAACCATTTTAAGGAAAATTTCTGAAAAGGTTTTAAAGTGCCATTTCCTTTATGAACATGAAGTTCATACTGACTCGCCGGAAGAGATACCCTTTTGCCGGAAATATATATCTATATTTGTACTTTTCCGAGGAAAATCCATACCAAAAATAACATTTTTCTACCCACGAAACTAGTTTCCCTGCTGCTCATGTGAGAAAAGTGAAATATGTGATAAAATCATCGAACATCACTTAACACAACATGATTTCCAAAAATAGTAAAAAATATCTACTGAAAGTCAAGGTCTATCGCCATAACATACTAAAAATACCCAAGTTTTCCTATTCTTAGCAATATTCTACAGGAGAATCACTATACCAAACCACATGGTATATCATATATAGCAAAACAAAAATGAAGAAATCCTGCTTAGCGCGTATGACTTCTCTGAATAGCATGATAAAGCGACTGAAACATTAGCGGCGATCTCTAAAGCTTGCAAATCATACCATATATGGAAACAAAGAACATATGATAACCTCTCAAAACATTAACCATATGATATACCACATCTAGCAAAATAAGAGAGGAGTCAGAAAGAAGATCCTACACAGTGAGCACAACACCCTTAAATAGCAGGTAAAAGTGACTAAAACACTACCGGCGAGTTCTAACACATGTGAATCATACCATATATGGAAACAAAAGAATATATAAAAACATCAACAAATCATACAAAAAAAAATCAAGGAGACACAAGTTCAAAACCTCTTCTAGCGCCAAAATGTAACTGTGTAAAACCCCAATGGTTAGATCTTACACAGTACACCCAAATAAGATACACCAACATACACACAATCATTCCCAAAACATACATCAAACACAATAATCATAAGGAATATCAAAGAGATGAGGGTTAGAGATACTTGACAAGATGTTTTTACTTGGTTCGCCCTCATAAGTAAGGACTACATCCAAGGATTATCACTAGTATAAGCATAATTACAACTCTCTCTTTACCTTGCTAATCTTCTAGGCTTAGTCTCTCAAATAAGAACCCTAATTTTAGTCTTGGGCTGTAGAGAGCAAGTATGATACTTTTCCTCTCTCCAGACCAATCCCAAAATGTGTCCAACCCCTTTCTCAGTAGGTTAGTTCACTATTTATAGACCTTTTACATGGTGGTATACAGCTAATACAAACAAAGTTGGACTGACACTATTCTGTCTTGACTCGCCGACACCTCTCTCGGCGACCTATTCCTTACTTCATAGACGATAGAATCTTTAATAGATAAGAACGATGATGCGTCCTCCACTGAGTCAAACAGTCAACCTGACAATATATCCGTTCTGACTTCTCTTTAATGCACACCTAATTATCACCTAACAATTAGTGACGTGTCTTCATCGCTGATCCATCTCTCGACATAACCTCGACATCTTCGACACCCTCGCCGAACCATATTATTTAGCCTATGAGTTATGTATCGCCCAGACCCTTACTCGCTGATCTAGGGCATCTCGGCTGTATTCTTTTTGTGCAGCATCTCATCTAGGATGCTTTTGTGTCGGATAGGTATTTTCTACCCTTACAGAGCTTTCTTTTCTTCTCCGTCTCTAAGTAATATAATAAGGTTTTTCCTAAAACCTTTGAGTTGGATATAGCAGTGTGATGTTGTCTCGGTAGTACTACGAGATTTAATCCATCACGGTATTGTGTCCCTACTTACCTAGTCTGACTCTGTCGGATTGATTAGCAAGTACTCGTACGAGCTAAATGTAAGTGAGATCGTGACTCACACTTATGTTGTGTAGACTCGATATACTGTTGTTCTGAGCATCGAATACTACGTCATGGTTTGGCTCTGAATGCTGAAGTTCTGAATCATTCACTTGATTCTTTATATGAACATCTTGTATGCCATATCATACTTCTGGATTCCGAAACCATATTCTTGTTATCTCATCTTATGGATTTTCAATGTTCGAAACCTCAATGTAGGTTTTGGTAAAACTATACGTTGATTTCGAAACCATAATCTATTTTTCGTATCCATGAGCTATTGGTCTGAAACTTAAGTATTGTGACCAATGAGAGAACATGAGTTCAAAACTATGTTTGCTGGCTAACAGTGACTTAAGAATCAAGACCAATGTGTCTTGACCATGTGAGTTCTAAAAGGTCGAAAAGACCCTGGGGTTTCCTAAAGGTTTATGTGAACCGGGAAATATAACCTGTGCGTCAAGGCTAAAAAGGTGTGATGCTGAAACGGTTCTTGACCACATGGACTCTCAAGTTCGACACCAAACATTTGTGACGAATCTAATATGTGTTTCTTGTTTCGAAACCTTAACCAAGGTTTTGTTAAACAAAATCTAGATTTCGAAACCTCACTTTGGTTTCGCTATGTGGAAACTTGATTTGGGAACCTTATTTCGGTTCTGGTCATATATGAACTTTAGATTTCGAAACCTTAATATGGTTTCTGCCAAACAGTATGTAGGTTTCAAAACCTTAATTTGGTTATCTCAGAATGCGTATTTTCGAAGTTCAAACTCTATCATTTTGATTCATGCTTCAACGAATTAATGAGTTTGATATTCTCAGTTTGAAGTTTGAATTAGTTCATCTTTAATGTACAACTAAGTTGTTTGAATCGTAATCAGAAATATGGTTAGTCGCTCTAGTTAGTAAACACATGATTTCTGATCAATACTGTACGTGATTAGATCTTTGTATGATTATACTACTCGATCAAATATTCATTTGATTATTCATTTGATGTTTTAATTTGAATTCTTGGATATCATTAACGTGATCATCTATATTGGAATCAAGAATTCAGGAGATTCAACATTTTTCTATTACTCGTTGAACCATGCAATGTACTTCAATGGTATATCTTTTTGCGTAATTCGGAATGTCCTTTGAACCTACGTGTTCACTTAAGCTTAACACACAAGGCTTGTCCACGTCTGTTATGATACGTTTATGCGGAACGCTGAACCACGTTGGACCAGATCCAACTTCCACCTAGGATCGTTCTGGCCCGTCCAGTAAAGACTAGGACGTGATATCGACATTGTTAAAGCTGATGACGACATTTGGAAGTAATAATACCTTAAAAAGATTTTCGAAACTAAAGGACATGTTTTCGAAATGAGCTCTTTCCCAGGGAGCATATTTGGTAAACACCATATTTCGAATTAATGAAATATCCGAATATACCTTATGAGTATTATTTGCTTTGATTGCTCTTGGACAAACATTTATTGAAAATATATTTTCATTTATGAATTATATTTTTCTTTAAAGTAAAATGCTAGAGTATTAGATCTCATTAAATGCTATGAGTCTAAGTGAGGAATTTCAGAACTAATATGAAAATGTGCTTTAATGAATTTCCGAAATTAAGTTAGCCTCATTTCAAAGCTAAGCCTTAGTCAATATAAATAGGAGTGGTATCTCTCCAACTGGGGCGATAAGGTTGCTCTTTCGGGAGTTTTGGTTTTGAAACCTTGATCGATATCTCGAGGAGTTTATTACCAAAGTAAACTTAAATATCCTCGCTCTGGGTGTGAAACGACTTTGGTGAAAAATTTGTTAGTTACCAAGGATATCATCTAGCGATTTGACCTGACGTTATTTGGTTGTTGTCCATAAGGTCGTAATCGTCTGATTGGAGGTCGGGTAGCGATAGTCCTCGCGACGTGCTGTGAGGCAACTCTTGCGTAAGACAGTAAATGACGTCTGTTTGCGTAGGGGAGTACATGTGCGCGACCACCTTGCTGTGATTGGAGGCGTAGGAATACTTAGGGGAAATCTTTGTGACTAATAGTCGTATTAGGGTCATATTGTCTTCACCAGCTAGTCCGAAGTCTTAGAGTAGGTGTGTTGGCGGCTTAATTCTTAAGAGTATTCAAACTGGACGAGGTCCCGGGGTTTTTCTACGAGTTTGTAGTTTCCTCGTTAACAAAAATCTTGTGTGTACTTTACTTTATTTCCGCGTTATATTTGACTTGTCATTTATAATTAAAATATCGTACTTGGTTGTTGACATAGCCTTTCGGATTCTTGTATTGACTCCCTTGTGTGAATCAA
>JAJJMA010204356.1:0-10038 GCA_023529015.1 Papaver nudicaule | reverse complement strand
TTTTCAGATAAGCAATTTTGTTACTGTTTCATGTATAAATCACTGTATATTGTTAGGCTTCTTATTCATCAGCATTTCCTAGTTTACTTGACTACTGTTCGGTTGACATGTATGTAGTGTATGGATTGCATTATCGTTCTCCACTTTGCCTCGAATGTTATTGCGTCGTTTTTTTCTATAGACTGGACTACCAATAACAATATTTCACGATTTGTGTTTTTTATCTCTATTGACGTTCACTTTTGGATGGTTAGGTGACATTCATCTCTATCCTGTCTCTGTCAAAGCTCAGTCAGGGGAGAAGTTGGAGTTACAAGTGAGTCACCTTTTTTTTTTAACCACTGATACCAGTTAATTCTCTTTAATCACTAGTAAAAACCCAATCAGTAACTTTTGCTTAAGTTGCTCTTGCATGATTTACAGAAGTAGCTGTTTCTGTGAGTTTTTGTATCTAAATATATTGTCATACTGATTAACCTGAGTTGTCAGAACTAATAAGATATTTCCTCTCAATGGCTAGTTAAATCCAGGAGATTCGGTCATGGATCTGAGGCAGTTCCTCCTTGATGCTCCCGAAACTTGTTACATTACATGCTATGATCTAGTACTGCACACCAAGGCTGGCTCTGCTCATCATCTAGAGGATTACAATGAAATCTCTGAAGTTGCCGATATCACAACTGGTGGTTGCTCCTTGGAGATGGTTCCTGGTATGCTAAGTCTGTTATAACCTTAGTTATGCTCTATTTATTTATTACTAACGGGGATGTCTGTATCGCAGCACTCTATGATGATAGATCCATAAGGGCTCATGTTCACCGTGCTAGAGAATTGCTTTCTCTCTCTATTCATCATGCCTCGTTATCGACATCACTTGCATTGCAGCATGAGATGATGCAAAACAAACCTGCAGGTTTGTTTGTTTGAGATTCACTCTTCCTGTTTTTCGTATGTGGGAATTTCAGTTTAGTCTTTTATACGTGTATTTGAGAATCAAATCCTCCTTATGCAGATGCAGAATCAGTAAAAATTGAAGCCCCAGAGCTTGATGGATTGGGTTTCATGGAGGATGTCACCGGTTCACTCAGTAATTTAGTTTCTTCCTCATCCAAAGAGATCAAATGCGTTGAAAGTGTGGTTTTCTCTTCGTTCAATCCTCCTCCAAGTCACAGGAGGTGAATACCTTGTTTAACTGCACATAATTTGATAAATTCTTGTAGTATGTCACCTAGTTTAATAAATAGTATGTCACCTTTCATCTTAGACTATATTTTTTGTTCGAGTCCTAGCATAACACGTTCTTAAGGTAGGAGTTTATACCTGTATCTGGTATATAAACATTTGTAACCTCATTGCAGGCTTGTGGGAGATTTGATTTATATCGATGTTGTTACCGTCGAAGGAAATAAATACTGTATCACAGGAACCACAAACTCGTTTTATGTGAACTCAAGCACAGGAAACTCCCTAGATCCAAGGATGGGTAAACCTGTTTCTGAAGCAACTACACTAATTGGTCTCCTACAAAAAATTAGCCCCAAATTCAAGAAAGGTCAGTGATCTTTCTCAGGGAATTACTGCATGGTGAAAATCTCAAGTTCGCAATATATATTTATCTAAGGTTTGATTTTTCGTGAAGCTTTCCGTGAAATTTTGGAGCGGAAGGCCTCTGCACACCCTTTCGAGAATGTTCAGTCCCTGCTAGAGCCAAATTCGTGGCTTGGTGCATATCCTGTTCCCGGTAACTTAAGCTACTCAAGATGTCAAGCAATTTTGTTTTTTAGCTGAAATTGGTCTCTTTGTTTTCCTTATGTTTTCCTTATTTTGCATGGTTCTAGAAAAATGGTTTGAATCTATAGTATTAATAATATAGGTAGTAGCTGTATCCCAAGAGTGCAACTGGTGTTGTTGACACTGTTTTTCACCCTCTTTTTCTTCAATTTTGGGATGGCCCAAAATGTACACGTTAACCTCCTTGGGTATTCTTGAATAGTTTGGATAAGTCGTTTATCTTCTATTGTTACAGAGCATAAACGAGATGCAGCTAGGGCAGAGGATTCTTATACTCTATCATATGGCAGTGAGCTAGTTGGCATGCTTAGGGACTGGAATGAGGAAGTTCAGTCGTGTCGCGAATTTCCCCATACTTCACCTCAAGAAAGGTACATAATCTTTCTATGTATTCAATTCAGATTAAGTTTTTTTTTTTTGTTTTTTTTTTTAATTGTTATAATTGCTGCAATGAACATAAGTGTCTAACAGTTCAGTACAAGATGTTATCACTAACAAGAATCATGATGTTACAGGATCTTGCGTGATAGGGCTCTCTATAAGGTGACTTCTGATTTTGTCAATGCTGCTATTAATGGTGCTGTTGGAGTTATCAGCAGATGTATACCTCCCATCAATCCAACTGATCCAGAGTGCTTTCACATGTGAGTGGTGAAACAGAGTTGTATACCATGTCTCGATATATTCATTATGTTGCCAAGGGATTTCTACCTTTGATATTTACTGTGTTTTAATGATGGTGTGCAACTAATGAGAATCTAGTGTATAAATGATTAATATATTCTTATAAAATTTCCTCCAGGTATGTTCATAACAACATATTCTTCAGTTTTGCCGTTGATGCTGACCTCGGTCAGTTATCCAAAAGTTCGAGTGTTAAGTTGAAATCAGTGAACATAAACGCTTTGTCTGATTCATCCGAGAAGGCTTGTTGCAATCATGGAGGGTGCAGTGATTCACATGTGGAGAAAACCAATGGCTCCAATTTAGAGGAAGATGGGTGCACTGACTCGCAGCTGGCTGACAGTGAACAGGCAACTTATGCTTCTGCCAACAATGACCTAAAGGGTACTAAAGCATACCAGGAAGCTGATGTTCCTGGACTTTATAATCTTGCCATGGCCATTATTGATTACAGGGGTCACAGAGTAGTGGCGCAGGTGCAGATTTTCCTGATTAACTGTTCTCCTCTCTCTCTCTCTCTCAACTTGCCTCTTCTGAAAAAAATATCTACCTCTTTCGGAAAGCAGTTTAAATTGATTCTCAGTAGGTTTTAAAGGTCATATAGAGTGCTGATGTTTCAATACCATATAATGGTCTATTTTTTATATTCCTCTGACTGGCAATAGTGTCAGTTGAAGTTTTTTGTTGATGAAGAAGAGCTCCCAATAGTTTCCATTATGTTTCTTCTACGAGAGTTGGAGATGTGTGTGGCGCTTCATTACGTTTGTTCTTCTGACCGTGTCATATTTACTGTTATTTCAGAGTATTATTCCTGGTATCCTTCAAGGAGACAAATCAGACTCACTTTTGTATGGTTCAGTTGACAATGGCAAGAAAATCTGTTGGAATGAAACATTTCACTCCAAGGTAGGGTTTCTTGAGTCAAATTTTGCTCACATTAATCTGAGTTTTTTAGACTGATGTTTTCTTTGATCTCTTTTGTCTGTTTACTTTCTTCCATTTGTCTTTCGTTATTTCTTTATTTACTGACTCGATATGAAGTTTTTCACTTAATTTAAATTAACAATTTATTAGGTGCTAGAAGCTGCAAAGCGTCTTCATTTGAAGGAACACACTGTTCTTGACGCATCTGGTAATGCTGTCAAACTTGCTGCACCGGTGGAGTGCAAGGGGATTGTCGGTTCTGATGACAGGTGACTTCTGCAGCTTGAAAAGTTCTCTTTGTTTTTCTTTTTATCGTATTTTTTTGTGCATATGTTTTGTCTCCTCTTTTCTGATAATATGAGATGTTATTTCCAGACATTATCTTCTGGACTTGATGAGAGTCACTCCTCGAGATTCAAATTATACAGGGCCCGGGACTAGATTTTGTGTTTTGAGGTCTGAACTTGTTGCTGCCTTTTGTCAGGTAACTTCATGTGTTATGTGTATATGAACATACTTTCTTGGTCACTTATCTTTGTTGCTAATTTAGCGTGGTTTCATTTGACAAAGGCTGAGGCTGCAGAGAGGTCAAAAGTTAGTTCCGGACCTGATGGAGAGGTACGTGCAGTCACTAATGCTGATTCCAAAGAAGGTATTGAGGCAGTTGACAATAGTGAGGTATGGATGTTTCTTCTTGTTGGCTACGGTATTAAAAAATTATGATCATGGTTTCTGCCTTTCGGTGTGAATTTATTTATTTTCTACTTCAGCATTAGTGTGCACAGGAAAGCATGAGTTGTGATAGCATAGGGTTTCTTGTACTCGCTGCCATGGCTACACTCTTTTAAGGAAGTTAATCAGCTATCTTGTTATGTTTTACCACAGGGTAAAACCGAGGAGGCAGACATTGGAGCTGCACAAGAAACTGATATAGTAAAAGCTGAAACTGGTGTAATTTCTGAGGAGATACTGTTGAATCCTAATGTCCTTACGGAATTTAAGTTGGCGGGAAGTGAAGAAGTAGGTCAAGATAACTAAATGACATTACAGGTTCCGATTTTTCTTCTCGCTCTTAACATCATATTTGTATTATCAGGAGTTAGCTGCAGATGAGGAAAATGTGAGAAAAGCTGGCTCATATCTCAAAGATGTTGTTCTCCCCAAGTTTGTACAAGATCTCTGCACGCTAGAAGTTTCTCCCATGGATGGCCAGACTCTAACTGAAGCACTCCATGCTCACGGAATCAATGTTCGCTACATTGGAAAAGTAAGCAGTGATAGCTTCCCCCCTCAGTTTTTTTGTTTTGTTTTGCTTTTACGTACGGAAGCTTGTGTTGCTGTAGGCTTGATATTGAATTCTGGCTTAAGTGTATGAGCTTTGTTTTTTTTTATATATTACTTTTTTTTTTTTTTGTTGTTGTTGTGACAGCTCTAAACTGCTATTACACAGGTGGCTAATATGACAAAGCATTTACCTCATATATGGGATCTTTGTGCAATCGAGATTGTTGTCAGATCTGCTAAACACGTTCTCAAGGTGACTTACCAACCTTTAGTTGCAGTATGAAGCAGTATTCTTTGTACACATTTTTCTTGGTTGCAGAATTTTCTGATATGGGTGTGCTCTATATATTTTTTTCTCAAGATCATACTGTTATCTAAATTTATACCCTGGAGGCGAATAGAATCTAAATATTTTCCTAGATCCTTTAAGGTCTCAAGTACATGAAGCTATTGACTAAGGAAGGAATGGTGTTGGATAGTTAAGTGATTCTAGATGCATTATTATATGACTAAAAAAGAAGAATTTGTAACATAATTATTTAGGTCAAGGCGTTTGACCTTTTGTTGTATCCTTTTTCAATGTATGATTGACCATCTATCAAAAAATAAAATAAAAATGTATGATTGACCAGTCAGTGGAACATGTTGCACATCATATCTTTCATTTATTCCTAATATTTCTTCTGAGAAAGCATAGTAGTTCTTTTCAAATTCTCGCCACAAGCTCAAAACACATTTCTTGGCTTTTTTTCTTGCCGCCAGGCCATAATAGTTTTATGTCTTAGGATTTATTTAGCTTTGTAAGCAGTGAGCAGAACAGTGAGGACTTACATTATATTTTACCACCTTATATTGGTATTACAGGATCTTTTGAGAGACTCGCAGGATCATGACATAGGGCCAGCTATTTCACATTTCTTCAACTGTTTCTTTGGAAATGGTCATCCCGAGGGCTCAAAATCCCAAAAGAAGGTGAAGTAGCTAAACTTTTATTGAGGATTTTTAAGCTGCTAGTTTTGTGATTATGAGTTTTTTCTATTTAGAAAACAATTATAAAGCCTTGTATGGTTTTGTTTGAAAAGATTGGAGTTTGAAAAATAAAGGGTGTTGACAGAATTGAGAAGGGTAAATTTTACAGGCGTAGTAAATTCAATTCTTTAAGAGTTGGAGAAAAAATATTTAGAAACGTCTTTTTTTCATTATTGTTAAGTTCTTGAAGAAAATTTTGGATAGTAATTTACATGTAATACACAGTTTTATTATTTATCGCAGTTCTTTCCTTTTGACAAAATCTAGAATGACACCAATATTTTTTGTGCAGGATCAATCTTCTGGCAAGTCTTCTAAAGGCCAAGCAAAGTTGAAAAATGGAGCATCGGAAAAAAAGAATCAGTCATCATATGCTCATATAACTCATGAAGCCTTGTGGTCTGATATTTGCGAATTCGCAAAGTTCAAATATCAGGTATTTTATTTAGGCTTGAACAGTAGTGTTACATATATATGCTTATTCTGGGTACCTCATTTTAACTTCGTGACATGCAGTTTGAGTTGTCAGAGGATGCAAAAGAACGGGTGAAAAAAGTCTCAGCTATTCGTAATCTGTGTCAAAAGGTACTGATAAGTCTCAGCTATTCGTAAGGCATGCTGCCTCCTACAAACGTAGGTAGTTAGGCAAAGAAAGAAAAGAATGAATCCCCTGCCCTTGTGCAAGTGGGATTTGAACCCATCTTGGTAGAACCACCAGTAGTCTGACCATTGAATATCATGTCTTTGATCATTCAGTATTTTTTCTTTTCTTTTAAAGTTGTGTTTGGTAATTTACAGGTTGGCATAACAATTGCCACACGCAAATATGATCTCGAGGCTGCAGCACCCTTTCAAACATCAGATATTTTGAATCTCCAACCAGTAATTAAGCATTCAATTCCAGTATGCTCAGAAGCTAGGGATCTTGTGGAAACAGGAAAGGTCCGATTGGCTGAGGTATACTTTCTTCATCACTACTGTTCATGTAATCCACTGTTTTTGTTTGTCTACTGACTAGTTGTGGGTTTTGATTGGAGACAATCAACTAATATCTGACTTAAATTTTAGGGAATGCTTAATGAAGCCTACACGTTGTTTTCTGAAGCGTTTTCTATCCTACAGCAAGTATGTTCTTCCAGCTTATCTAGTATTAGTATTTATTTTCATGACTTCGCAGTTCAAGTCTTTATATCTTCGTCAAAAATATTATTGCAGGTAACTGGTCCCATGCATCGCGAGGTTGCCAACTGCTGCAGGTAATAACCATTCCAATGTTTTTAGTTCACCACCAGTCTTATATGCCGGCAGTTACTTACATATTTGCATTGCATGTTTGTAACTTTTCTGCCTCAGCCTTTTCTGCCGAGCTTGCTTTAGTTAGGTCTGTACAACGCAGTCTAGATAGAACTTGATGGGTCAAGAAAATTATAGTAAAGTGGGTTCTGAGATGTCATATTTGGGGTTTGTTCAAGTTATTCACTTCTTTATGCTTCGCAATTTCCAGGTATCTGGCGATGGTTCTATATCATGCTGGAGACATGGCAGGAGCTATCTCACAGCAGCACAAAGAGTTGATCATAAATGAGCGTTGCCTCGGTTTGGACCACCCTGATACTGCTCACAGGTTTGCTATTTTTTATTTCTTCATGTGGGTCGTTTGATGGTGTTGTGACTTATGAGTTGGGCTTGAATATGGATAGCTCACAAATTGTTGATTACTATATATTCTTGGTGATTCATGTGATCTGCTATTCTGTTAATGCAGCTACGGGAATATGGCTCTTTTCTACCATGGACTCAATCAAACAGAGCTCGCTCTGCGACACATGTCTCGAACGTTACTCCTCCTGAGTTTGTCGTGTGGCCCAGATCATCCTGATGTTGCTGCAACATACATAAACGTTGCAATGATGTACCAGGATATCGGCAAGATGAATATAGCTCTTCGCTATTTGCAGGAAGCCCTTAAAAAGAATGAGCGACTCCTTGGTGAGGAGCATATTCAGACTGCTGTATGTTATCATGCTTTAGCGATTGCATTCAACTGTATGGGTGCCTTCAAACTCTCGCTCCAGGTAAGTTGCTAGAAGATCGGATGACAAATTCTATCCATGAAATATCATGCTTTTTTAAATTAATAAGAGAGCTTGGGTTTGCAGCATGAAACAAAAACTTACGATATACTTGTCAAGCAACTTGGGGAAGAAGATTCGAGGACGCGTGATTCTCGGAACTGGATAGAGACATTCAAAATGCGTGATCTTCAGGTGAATGACCGACTTCGATCTATTAGGTGGTTGGTGAACAACCTCTTTCGTTGTTTGTTAGTTTTTTACTCGACATGAGCTCGTCTTAATTTTGCAGCTGCATGCACAGAAGCAAAAAGGACAAGCAGTAACTGCTGCTTCCACTCAGAAGGCTATTGATATCTTAAAGGTAAAAAAAGAACTAGGAAAAAAAGAAAGAACTGGTATATCTCATATAGCAGATGACATAGGATCTTTGCTTAGTTTCTCCATGAGTTTGATATTTTTTTCATCTATGATAATCCGTCTTCTGCATTCTATGTTTTGTGGCAGGCTCACCCTGACTTGATGCAAGCTTTCCAAGCCGCCACAGCCGCTACAGCCGCAGGTTCAGGGAATTTGAATGCCTCCAGCAATAAATCCCTAAATGCAGCGATAATGGGTGAAACAGTTCCTCGAGGTAGGGCTGGCGATGAGCGTGCTGCCCGTGCTACAGCAGAGGCTAGGAAGAAAGCAGCCGCAAGAGGCCTACTTGTACGTCCACATGCTGTTCCAGTTCAAGCTTTACCTCCGCTCACACAACTACTTAATATCATCAACTCAGGAATGACTCCAGAAGGTGAAGCAGAAGAATCCAAGAAAGAGCCTACTAACGGAGATGGTACTACAAATACTCGTGAAGTTAAAGAGAACGGATCTTCATTGGTCCAAGAAGCTCCCGCCCCTGTTGGATTGTCTGGATCTACAATGGACCCGAAGAAGCAAAAAGTGAGAAAAACAAAAGCTGCATCCTAAATTTTGTTGAGAGAGAGATGGTTGTTGACCAAGAAACCTGACCTTAGTTTTGTTAGCTTGAGGTGAGTTTTAGAGATCCATTTCGTATTTCTTTTGTATCCATGAGTCATCTCTTCTTCATTAGAGATCTGAGGCGTTGCCACACTTACAACACTTACAAGGGTTGCATTAGTACGTGGACGATGACAGAATCCTGTTTTGTCATTCACGCTTTGGGTCTCCAGAAGAGGTGATCCAAATCCGTTAATGTTACACTCAATTGCCAATAATATCATCATTTCGGTGCAACGGTTATGTAGTATGAGTAAACTCGAAAATTAATATTCATTATCCAAGAGAAAGCAATACATAACTATTTCATGATCTGGCTTTGAAGATTGAACAGGTTGTTTGACAAAGAAAAAAATCTCCCCTCTTTAAAAAGGCTGGCAAAATAGGACTATTCAAAAGCTTTTTCTAAAACCCCTTATCCAATATATTTTCTTAATTGCCAAATTACCCCTACTTAATTATAACTAATCAATCAGATTAGTTTAACTAAACTAAGATTAGTTGTTAAACTATCCCAAGCGCAGCCAGCACCATCACTATCGGCACCAGCGCCACCACCACTACCGACATCCCCCCTCTGCTTCTTGTCTAATTCCATCAATTATTTCTTCCGCAGTTATCCAATAACATTTGCATACATTGAACTAGTAAAAAAAATCAATTTTTTAGTGCCGTCACCACCACCATTAAATTTCGTTTGGATTTTTCTCAACAAATCCAGCCGAAACTAAATTTCGTATGGATTTTTTTCAACAAATCCAGCTGAAACTAATTTCGTCTGGATTTTATGCATGCAACACCCAGCCAAAACTAAATTTCTTCTGGATTTTTCAAAACTTTTAAGCCGAAAACTCAAAACATAAAAGAAATCGTCTGGATATTTTTAAGAAATCCAGACGAAACTACACAGATTTTAGCAAGCAAATTTGGTTCCGGAGAAATTTTCGTCTGGACTTGACCTAGATAATCAAACCGAAACAAAAAATCGTCTGGATGTTTTCAAGAAAATCCAGACGAAAACCAACTATGTGACGAAAATTTTGTTTTTCGTCTGGAATTTTCATAGTTTACACTATTTTCGGCTAGGTTGGTTGTGACACAATTTAGCAAATTCAATTTTTCGTCTGGAAACAATGCATGCAATACTTAACAAATCCAGACGAAAATTCAGGAAACTTAATATTTCAGTTGGATTTCTAGGGTTTAATCCAGACGAAAATGAAATTTAGGGAGA
>JAJJMA010204355.1:0-11863 GCA_023529015.1 Papaver nudicaule | reverse complement strand
TGACATTGACCAATCAATGTCATATGCATGTCAAATGCATACCAAATTGCCTTCCTTGTCTTAACTTAATGTCGCTTCCTTGTCGGACTATGAAGCTACATTTGTTAGGCCACTATGTACAGGGTAATAGTAGGCACTAGACACTAGGCAATCAAAATTCCTATAGAGAAATCTGCAACATGGTAATGTTGTTGGGCCCAATACCTACTTGTAGAGGAATTTTGGTGTTTATTTCTATTCTTGCGGAGTTTTGTTTCCGATTTTTTCTGTTTTTCCAGAAGCCGAGTTTCTGCTTTATTGCTTGGTAGGTATTGAGTTTTCGGGTCTCAATAAATATATGGTTGACCTTTTCTATTTACATGCCACTCACACTTGAGATCTTGGCCCGTCCAATTCTTCAGAATACCCTATTTCCAAGTGATGTGTTTTAGTATTGATAGCTCATTGAAGTAGCATTCCGGGATTCGGATATTGAACGGCTTTGAATTTTTCCCGGAAATCGATGTGTTACATTAACAAAGGATATAATGTGGTGTTAACCAAGAATATCTAGCTTATAGTAAATCAACTTCCCATGATAGTTTTCCAACATCCATGATTATGAACCATGATGTGAATTAAGTTTGTGGAGTATGCCCAATTTGTGACATCCATTGTCTTGAACTTGAACATGTGCATCCCCATAATCTGATCCTCTTCATGCGTAAGCCATCGCTGGACCCGCAATGATTGTAAGCAGCAACAAATCAAACCAAGTTAGCGTCTTCAAGTAAATAGTAAGTCACTGAGGACAACTCCTTAATTACTCCGGGTATCTTTTATTTCTTCTACTTATTATTTTTTTCCTGGGTATATTTTATTAATTACTATTAAAAGAAATAAAAGATAATTAATTAGAAGAATTAAAAGTTACCTACTTCAGTTAAGAAATAAAAGTTACCTACTTCAGTTCAAAGAGGCAAAATAAGCCTAAAATATACAAGAACCAGAAAACATGAAAAATCCTCATGATCCTTGATATGTAATTTAATCAACTTTTCTTGGAAATAATGGAGAGACCAAACTGTCACTAAACTTCATAATATGTGAGACATTGAAAAGGAGATATACAAAATTATTAAACTGAAAAAAAAAAAAAACATATGTGTACTAATAACTCTAAAACAAATGGAAGCCCTAACAAGAACATATAAGAAATCAATCAAAAGATAAAGATCTTATCATACGTGAATCAGATAGGAATGTTCTTAATCACCCCCGTTGTTTGTGTTTTGTTTTTTTTTTTTAATTTGAAAGGTTATATTAAAGTTGGACCGAATCCCACTACCTACAAGCCCAGGTTATATTAAAGTTGGACCGGCTAATTTAGTAGAGATACTAATAGCGATTGAGATCGTGTTCTTGTCTACATGACCATGTGTTATATTGGTATTTGTTCCCACGAATACTAAGGTTACAAGAATGCATGAGATAGATTTGATACCATCTTTCCATAGTAATGGTTTGCTTGCAAATCACTTGTTGGATATGGGTGAATCTAAAACATTACTCTTAAGCAAGAGTCCACTGGATTATAGTTGTGGGCGTCTAACACGTCTAAGTACTGGCCCAGCCCAGAACTTCCAGCGGATCCAGTTAAACCTTAATTCTGAGTAACGGCGGTTCACGAACCGGTTCGTGAACAGTGACTCCGGATTTTACTCCTGAGTTCCAAAACATCAATTTGTACACGTACATGTACGTGAACCTCAGATTCGATGTATTGGGTCGTAATTCAGAAGGGCGGTTCACGAACCGTCCAAGGTGAATATTCTCTGGAATTTTCACACGGGTTAAACTCTGACTTCTTTATCTCTTAGTTGGACTTGTTTATCACGGATATATCTTCTGAGTCCATCTAACGAATCTCAATGAGTCAATAAGATAAAGATTATATCCGGTATGTTGGATTTCTATCTTGAAGTGTTGTTGAGCTTACAAAACACTTGGCAGATAAATGTTTAATGAATTCCAATTGAGATAAATCTTTGTTTACTTGGTTTGCAAGTTAGGTTTTCCTAAACTTGTGGGACAAATAACTAGTTGCTTTATTTCTAAGCAACCTATCTTATTGAGTGCTATAAATAAAGGGTTTCAGGACGAAAAACCACAAGCATCAAGCATACGTGAAGTTTCTATGTGGAATTGATCGTAAACTCTTTTCACTTCGGTGAAAGCTTGTTGTGGTATAGTTATCCTCTATTAGGTAGCAGTTCCCCTGTGGGAATTACCTAACGACTATAAAGACTTCTCTTGAGAGTTGGGAAGCATAGGTAGATAACGTACCTTTGTGGTTGTTATCAGATTTACTTGTAACCTCAGTAACCTAATTACGTTCTTGTCTATTTCATAGTCCTTCTCTTATGATATAAGGATATTCAAGAACTGGTTAAGTTACGTAAAGGTTGAAAGGAAGCAACGCACGGCTGCACTCGGTGTTGTAAGACCTAGTTAGCTCCAGTTGTATAAGTTTCTTAATAAGTTGTCAAATATAGTGATCAAAACTCTACCGCTAAACAACACACAATTAGGTGAAGTCATGTGAGAGTTAGCTTTAGGTTGTGGAAGATTTTGGTAGAATTTAGAATCACTGGTTGAAGAGTTGATGAAAGACTAAAGATCAAACAAAGACATCCGGATTCATCATTCAACAGGTTAGTGAATCTAAATAACGCGATTCCATTATATTTTACACTTGTGCTACAAAAGACATAAACATAACTCTCAGCTTGAGCTTTACGTTATCACTTGATCACCTGTGATCAGTGTGTCTTATGATAACTCCGTTTTACCACTTGTGGTATTAGTGTTGTAGTTATGACGTTCCAATATTTCTTAGATATTTCTTTTCTTCTCCGTATCTAAGTTAATATAAAGGTTTTTCCTAAAACCTTTTCGAGTTGGATATAGCAATGTGATGTTATCTCGGTAGTACTACGAGATTTGATCCATCACAGTATTGTGTCTCTTCTTACCTAGTCTGGCTCTGTTGGATTGATTACATATATTTATATGAGCCAATGTAAGAGAGATCGTGACTCATACTTATGTTGTGTAGACTCGAAATACTGATATTCTGAGATTCGAATACGGCGTCATGGTTTGGCTCTGAACTCTGAAGTTCTGAATCATTCATTTGATTCTGTATATGAACATCTTGTATGCCATATCTCACTTCTAGATTCAGAAACCATACTTGTGTATCTCAACTTATGAATTTTCAATGTTCGAAACCTCAATGTAAGTTTTGGTAAAACTAAACGTTGATTTCGAAACCATAATCTGGTTCTCGCATTCATAAGCTTATGGTCCGAAACTTAAAATATTGTGACCAATGAAATATAACAGATTCGTAACTATGTTTGTGTGGCTGACAGTGACTTGAGAATCGAGTCCAATGTGTCTTGACCATGTGAGTCTAAAAGGTCGAAAAGACCCTGGGGTTTCCTAAAGGTTTATGTGAACCGGGAAATATGTTCCTGTGCGTCGAGGCTAAAATGGTGTGATGCTGAAACGGTTCTCGACCACATAGACTCTCAATTTCGACACCAAACATTTGTGAAGAATTTAATATGCGTTTCTTGTTTCGAAACCTTAACCAAGGTTTTGTTAAACATAATCTAGATTTCGAAACCAAGCTTTAGGTTTCGCTAAGTGGAAACTTGATTTGGGAACGTTAATATGGTTCTGGTCATATAATGAACTTTAGGGTTCCGAAACCTTAATTTGGTTTCTGCCAAAACAGATGTACGTTTTGAAACTTCCCTGTAACATCCTGACTTTTTATAAAAATGGGATTTTTTTTGCTTATCTAAGGGTTTATTTTTGTATCTGGAGCATGCGCTTTCTGATCATACGACTTTCAGTATTTCGAAGAAATTTAATTTTTGCATAGTTGGCGGAGGCGATATTTGTCTCCTTCTGAGGCAATGATGTGGCGGAGGATTCCCTATTATTGGGCTCCCATCACTCCCTGCATTTCTTTGTTTCGATCATATTACTTTTTTCGTACATATCTCCGTATGATAGTTTCGCACCTTATGCTCCGGATAGAAAATTTCGAGAAAAAAGGCTATTTTTTGCACCTTTTCTTTTGTGACAGCGGTTGTCAAAAGGATTGTTTGGTAATACATTGTTCCGAATAAGTAACTTTTTTTTTCTTTTTTTGAAAAATAATCGTAGAAGTATCTGTAATTTTCTTTGAGAAATGTGAGAGAACATATCTTTTTTCGTGCTTGTATTCTGGCGGTCCTGCTTTTGCAGATTCATGCGGTGGTTGAGTGTTTGATTATCTATATGCTTCGTACCTGCTTTTTCTTATAATGATGATTGTAAGAGGGTTAGTAACACGAGATGATGGATCAGTACAAAGTGTAATTTTCCACCGAAATATTTATTTATATGCTGACTCCTCATACTACGGGTTTTCTCATGCGCTCTTTTTCAGCGGATGTTAGTTTACTCATCTCCGAGTTTGGTTAACTTCGGAGGAAACATGCAACCTAAGTGTGAATATGCAGAACTTAAATATGACATGTTGTTTTAATGTAAATCTATTCATCTCCGAGTTTGAATATTAACTGCGGAGGAAACATGCAGCCTAGATGCGAATATGCAGAGCTTAAATATGGCATGTTATTTTAATGTAAATCTATTCATCTCCGAGTTTGAAGGTTAACCGCGGAGGAAACATGCGACCTAAATGTGAATATGCTGAGCTTTTAAATATGACATATTTATCATGCTATTCTACGAATTTGGAAAGAAATTTTGCGTAACATGGGTTCTGATATGCTTATCATGAGTGAGTAGCTCCTTTATTTCTTTGAACTGTGCTGCTAATATTTTCGTTTTCGACGCCTGCGTTGCTACTAAGCTTGTTAACTCCATTACCCGATCGTAATTTCCCCAATTTTGATTTCTGCTTTGCTGCCTTGCTGACTATTTCCACCAGGTGCTGGCTTTCTGTGCCGTCTGTGCCTTCTCTGCTATTGGATTAGGTTGCTGCTATCTGCTGGCTCCGCTTTTGTTGATTTATTTGTTGCGGTAGAGTTCATCTGTCTTTTCTGCTCCGCTAACTACTTCCTCAGATACCTTCTTTGGGTTTGATTTGATGAGGGGTGATGTTATGATGTGAGCTACTGGATTTTCATGAAGCTTAAGCAAACCGAAATGGTTCCTACTTCATGGAACATCACTCACTGGCTTCTATAAAATTCTTCCCACGGTTTTCAGCGTAGCTTCAAACGTGCAGTTTGAATTTCCTAATTTCGTGATTTTCTTGGTGAGGGTTTTGGGTGGGGTGATTCTCTGAATATTCCAATACATAACCAAACTTGGTCCGCAAGAGAATGCTATAATTTAGCAGATCTACGTACCTTTTCTCATCCGCGGACGACTACCGCGCTAAAAGGAAAATGGGCATTATTTACTGAAAATGACTCGATAGTTTTGAAAAATCTTTTATTTCTCTTTCTAGGTAAACTTTTTTGTGATCTGTGGTTGAGTTTTTAATGAGTGTATATATGAGAAGAGAAATCAGCACAACTTCGTTCACCGTGATCAGGTCGGGTTGGTCGGAAAAATAAGAAAAGGTGGTCAAATCTTGTATAGTGAGAACAATTTATATGAAAGCAGTAAATGTGCAGTTATGTAAATATGGACAAGTTCTTGTATGGGTATGCAGAAAGGGATGTGTATATCTGAGGAGAGAACTCAATACATCGATTTCACAAGATCTTGAAATAAAGCAGTAAAGGAAGTAAAGAACTGAAATATAAACTATTAGGACTCGACGAAAAGCGAAAAACGACTGAGAAAAAACGACTAATTCCCGATTGCATAAGGTAAGTCAATTCCCCTTGGTTGGCGCCAAAATGTAGCTGCTAGAATTTTACTAGGCTCAACTACCCTACTCATATGCACTAGAAGGATACTAGTCCCCAATGGAGGTTCTGCACAAGGCAAACAACTCCAATATGGTACAACGGACTAGCCTACAAGAGACTCCAAAGGAGATGTAAAGAGAGAGAGAGAGAAGCTATGGTATCAGAGTGGTTTCATCTATTATGTGTGTCCCCTTCCTCAAGGGAAGTAATCTTACATTTATTGGGATCACTGGTGGGACATACCCCCAGTGATCCCATACTACTAAGTCGGTTATATATTCTTACGACTATGGCGGTTATAGGGGTTATACTTGGGCTTTCCCCGCCGGGATGCATAGGACCATTTGTCTTACGGTTACATGGATGTTCCGTGGGTGGGGTCCGCTAATCCTGCTACGGCTTACATCTTCTACTGGTGCGCTTAAGGTGTTGCGCTGGTCTTTAGGGTACATATGAAATATGGCACCCACAAAAATGAAAGAGAATGAAGAAGAACATATTTGGAGTAATAAAAATCATAGCCAAATTGAATTTAACTTTTAGATTGGTAAATAGGAAGAAATAGAATTGCAAAGTAAATTCATTTCAGAAAATGTGACAGAGGTGGGAAATAAGAAATTTGTAAATGGTGAATAGGGAAAACCTTTCAAAAATAAATTTGTTTTGGCTCATTTTAGTTGAAACTATGATTTCAGGGCACTAATCGAATCATGTGATAAAGAAGATATTGATATAAGTGTCATATTTATGGTCACGTTGACATTCACAACTTTAAAACAAATTTATATCACAAGACGAACATTGGGGCACTCACATCCTCGAATGCCTGGAGCTGTGGTACTTCTGAGATTTTCATCGAGACTCGGATGTCGAGTCACATTTTAAGAGGAAATCCGTGAGGATGCGTCTTTGTTGACTCTCCACCATGTACTATTGAGCAATCTAGTTCTGATATCGAGGAATTCGAGGCGATGTTGATATGAAGCATATTAATGGGTTTACATGCTGGTGGGGTCACCGGTACTGCACCATGATATCATCCTCTCCACCGTGAGTTATAAGAGAGAACTCATAGAGAGTACATTCAGCTCATAGAATAGGTTGCATCCCGAGCTATAGAGATGTGCCTGAGTAGGCGATTGCCTTTTAGTAAGGCGTAGTTAGAGAGTAGTTATACGATTTTGTCCCTTCTCCATTTTTTACCATCTACAATATGAAATATGGCACCCACAAAAATGAAAGAGAATGAAGAAGAACATATTTAGAGTAATAAAAATCATAGTCAAATTGAATTTAACTTTTTGATTGGTAAATAGGAAGACATAGAATTGCAAAGAAAATTCATTTCAGAAAATGTGACAGAGGTGGGAAATAGGAAATTTGTAAATGGTGAATAGGGAAAACGTTTCAAAAATAAATTTGTTTTGGCTCATTTTAGTTGAAATGATGATTTCAGGTCACTAATCAAATCATGCGATAAAGAAGATATTGATATAAGTGTCATATTTATGGTCACGTTGACATTCACAACTTTAAAACAAATTTATATCATAAGACGAACATTGGGGCACTCACATGTATTTTAGGTCACGGTGTTGATTTTGGGTAATGTGACATATTTTGGTGTCACAGACTCACATGTTATTGGACTACTATGCATGTACAATGCACAATGTACCAGACCTATCTTTAAGTTAGAACCGTGATTTTTGGCCTTGCTAAAAAAAATTCGGCCTTCGACTACGTGACAAAATAGCATGAAAAGACCTAGTTACCCTTTGTCATTTATTTACTAATTTGCCATTGCCCTAAATAAAAGCTTAACCCTAAACCTATTGTCTCTAATTCTTTTTCTTCACCAGCAGCAACGACAGCAGATTTCTTCTGCTTCTCTTCTTCTTCTTCCTCTTCTGCAATTCGAGACAATCAACGTAATTGATCATCAATCTCATTCAAAAACTCTCACAAAAACATATTACCAGTTCCAATTTCATTGAAAACTCCATTGAATCGATCGGAAATTGATCAATCAGGAAATCGAAAATTGAAACATGAAAAATCCAAAAAAATTAGGAAGAGCAGAGTTGTTCATCAATTGGGAAAACAGAGTTGTGTTTCAGATTTCGTGATAAAAAAGATGAATCGCGGGTCCGGGTAAACCAGAGACCGATCCATCAACGAAGCCGAGTCAATTGGTGAACCAACTCAATCATCTCAGAAGTCAGAGCAGCAGATTTACCACCCAACCACTATCTTCTATTTTGGATTCTCATAATCGTATTTCACAGAATCAATCTTCCAACCCAAAAAATATATACACAATTTCTCGCTGGTTAATGCTTGCAACTCTCATCAATTTGATGCTCGGTGTTCTTGAAATTCTTAATCTCCCTTTACTACCGAATTAAAATCCCAGTAACAAAAATACTCAATTGCCGCTGTTGATAAACAGGTGAGAAAAGTTTAATGAAGTGTTGTTTGATGACGTTGATGATGTTAAAGTTATTAGAGAAAACCAATTGAACAGATAAATGGCATTTCGGCCTAGACAGAATTTTTGATCTTAAGCCGAAACAATTTCGGCTTGGAGAAATTCAAATTTGTCTAGGTCGAAACTAGCAACATAGCTGCCATTTTCAAATAGTATTTTTGGCCCAGAGAAACATATGAGCCGAAACAATTTCGGCTTATATATAAGTTTAAGATTATGAGCCGAAACTGTTTCGGCTTATATAGAAGTTTAAAATTATAAGCCAAAAAATAACATTATGATAACCCAGAGAGAGTTTCGGCCTGGACAGAATTTTAGATCTTAAGCCGAAACAATTTCGGCTTGGAAAAATTCAAATTTGTCTAGGCCGAAACTAGCAACATAGCTACCATTTTCAAATAGTATTTTCGGCCCAGAGAAACATATTATCGTCTAGGCCGAAAATGCTTCTGTGTAGCTCATGATTTTTCCCCTTCTTCTCCCCCCAAAACCCAAGAAATTTCTCACCCAAAAACAAAAAAATCTATAAGCCGAAATCATTAGTGATAATCATTATCATTAGTGTTAATCATAAAAATTAGTGTTAATCAATCCAAGGGTAGATTAGCATTTTTGAAAAAAATAATGACCAAAATGTCCCCGTTTTGTCTTGTAGTCCAAGGCCGAATTTTTTTTGTATAGGCCAAAAAACACCGTTCTTAAGTTATAAGATCACCAGTATGACATCTCTAAATTGTTATTGTTAAAATTACATCTGTTTCTTTCATGGGATTTTCCTTCTGTGTCAGTATCCTAGCTCCGTCACTCCTGGTAAACCAATTTTCCTATAAAAGAAAGTTAAGAAACACATGTTTAGGAATATCAGGAGACTGAAAAACAATAATCACCAAAAGAAAGAGTCAAAGTAGTATCAATGTTTATTTGTGGGGGTAAAAAATTAATGGTAAACCAGTTTTCTAGAGTAACCAAATAACTACCAACAAAAATATCAAAAATAGATTGATAAGATAAGAAATGAGAAACGTAGTAGATTTTAGACAGACAAACGACAACAAGAACAAGAAAGGAGAGACATAGAAAGGGAGGGCAGAAATTTTGAGCTTCTCCTCTCTTTCTTTCTGTTTATTTTTTTCTCCATTTCTCCTTTCAAGTTATACCATATTTCATTTTTGACAAATATATAATTTCTCAACAAAATTTTCTTTCTAATATTAATTTGATCACAATAAAGTATAGATTGATCCCACTTTTGCATTTTAAAGGCAAATTTTTGTTTCTTTACATGCATTTTTCTCCGGTCGGACGTCAACATGAGTAGGGCTCGTTCTGCATTTTCGTCACCAGAGTCATCCCCTCCGGTATCACCAAATACTAAGATTGATAATGCAGATAATTCATCAACTTTACAAGGTAATAATATTCTTATTAATTACGCTGCTTCCATAAGTTTCTTTAGCATAATTGGTAGCTGATATGTTATTGTTTGGTTTGTTAATCGCGCATTACAGGTTTGGCAGCAAGTGTCAAGCTATTACTAAAATTAATAGAAGACCATAACGAGGCATGTACCAAAGATTATGACGGCCGTAAAATGCGAAGAGTTGCTAGTATGATTACCATTGTAGATGAAGTTAAATCACGGATTCAAAAATCACAAGCTTTCGTTAAGAGAAGAGAAATCTCGTTGCGAAGGTGCAACACAGAACTAAGGGCTCATCAACATAATCCACATCTACCAAAAGATCCTAAGAAGCTACTACCACATCATCATGAGTCGAGCCTTTCATGCCCCAGTAGTCCTACTGATGAGAAAGAAATACTACGAATGGAGCTAAGTGCAAGCTTAGCGGCACGAAAGAGCCTCGAGAAAATGTTCTCAAGCTTAGGAAAGGAGAAGGAGATAATGGCATCAGAACTCGCACGAAAGGTCCATGAGTTAAATGGGATTGAAGAGCATCTAAATGATCTTAAAGCTCAGAATAAGTTATTGCTGGCCAAAGTACAAACTTGTGCGGCTGAGCATAAATGTATGAACCAATCTAATTTAGGTTTGGGGACTTCATCTGCTGATCAAGAAGATAATGTAGCTTTAGAAGAGCGTAACAAAGCCCTTTCGGCGCATCTTCTCAAGTCGCTGGGAGGTTATAGATTGTTAAAGAGGAGATTAAAGAATGCACAAGAAGAAAAAGAAGGGATTATTGAAAAGATGCTAGAGATGGATGAACAAGCTAAAATTGGGCTCCACCGAATTGCTGAGCTCCGCAAACGCATTTCTGAGAACGAAGAACAACGAACACTAGTACTCGGCCTAGATGAGGAATTATCTGCGCTGGAGGATGTATTCCGAGGCTTTGAGAAATTTATGTTCGTCAAGGATAGGCAAGATAGATCTAGCACTAGTCATGATCAATTATATGATTAGATTAGCTTAATTACAACGGGATTAATAGTCTTCAATCGGTCCTCCTAATTTTGTCTAGAAATAGGATCATCAGTGAGTTTTGTATTCCACCTTCGTGGTTTACGTGGAGAGAAGAGAACACAATCTTGTTGTTGATTGTTTGTGTTGCGAGATTATATATTTCCTTACTAATAAATGATAAAAGTGTACAATTTTGCGCCCCAATCTTGCAGATTGGTTACACTTTTTTGGACATGAGTATTGCACAATTTGCACTTCTTGACTTCTTGTGGTTGATGATTTATTTCTGTTTTACTTTTGCACCTATCCGCCATATATGTTGTAGGCTGCACATGTTTTCTGTGCAAGTTGAATGCTTCTTCCAGGGTCCTTGGCACGGTTTCCGTATCTGACAGAAGATAATTTCATTTGTAGAAACTATAGTGGGATCTTGTATAAATGTTAGGACCTTCAGACGTCACTACTATTTATAAGAGGTTCACATCTACTAGGGATGCTTGTTCATGTGGAGAAAATCACATACCTCCGTCCCACATTAATTGAGCTACTTCATTTTTCCTATTCTAGTAATTTAGTTAATCTTTACAAAATTCTGATTTTGAACTTTTACCCCAGCATACTAAACCAAAGGTTTTATTGAGTCGACTCAATAAGTCCTAATTGGTGAGTCAACGATTATTTTCAACTTTTTTAAAATTCTAAATTTGAGTCGATGAAAGCGTACGTTCCTCCCATTATATGAAAGGGGCGGTAGTTCCATAACCACCTTAATCACATGGTTGGTAATAGAAACACTAGGGCTTCACACTCAAAACCAATTGGCAATGAGTGGAGTGACCCTCATGCTTATATTGAGGATCCTAGTTAGGGGTCTTAGCAATGTGGGACTAAGATGTGACTAAGATGGGATCAAGACCTTCCTTGTCTCCACTTAGATCTACACTTAGATCTCCACTATGCCCCCTCCACATGTAGGGCTCTTGAGGCCTCTACAATGTGGACTAATATGGTTGCCCTTGCCTT
>JAJJMA010204340.1:0-10251 GCA_023529015.1 Papaver nudicaule | reverse complement strand
GAACTCTACCTAACAGTCCACGTGCGAATAATACGTTACTACTTGGAAGCAATTCATAACAACTATCCAAAATCAGTTTTACCCAATTGGCTATAAAGAACGATTATGCGAGCAATGGCAGCTCTTGCGACAAGTTAAGGGACAGAACTTGCAAGAATACACTACCGAATTTCGCAAGCAGGCTATAGCACAAAATGTGAACATGAGAGTTCCAGAAAATATTGAGAAATACAGAGGAGGACTAACATTTGCTATACGACAGAGTTGGCATTATTCACAATAATTGACAATGATAATGCTTGCAAGAAAGCTATGTATATTGAGATGAAGAATCAACCCTTTGCAACAAAGCAATTGAGAACTGAAGGAGCGATTGTGAGAACTGTTCAAAAAGAGGGGAGGACAAATTATGTAGAGGCAAACAAAGCCAACCAATATTGTGAGAATCGCAAAACTGATCGACAATCAAGGAAGGAAGTTGAGAATTGCATTCGGAGTTGAGACCAACATGGTGGCAAAACCGCAAGCAAACTACCACAACCATCAACAACAAAGAAGATGGAGAGGAAGACGAAGATGAGGTAATCGATGGATCACTTCACCTGATAACAAAGTTGTGATGATGGCAAGAAAAGGTGTTGCAACTGCGATATAAGAAAAAGTAACTAGACCAATAAAGAAAATCTAATTTGGGTGTATGCTCGAAAAGAGAAGAAAAAAACTAAAACTTATGACTACTCAACAAACCAAACCATTAGGTAACACGAATCACAAGTTTAGTTTACTCAAGTTACGACCAGTTGTCAAAGAACCAAAAAGAAAGATCTCCCGCAGTTGTTAGAAGGGTTTGAAGACTCCCTGCAACAATCACAGAAGTCACCACCAAAACAGTGTCTAGAACAAGAAATCCAGCATATACTGGATGCCCAAGTACCGAATGCGAGGTCCCACTAGAATTTTGGAGCAATATGACACTAATTCTTTTCAGCTAAATCTGCCAAGCTACATGAAGACATACCCAACAACAAATGCCAAGAATCTTAAGCTCTTTAAACCTTTGCCACTTGACGAGCAAAATGAGTCGCCATCGTTACCAGTTGTGCAAGACTTAGTTCCAAGTGAAGTAGCAAAGAAAGTACTGATTCTTGACAAGAAGACAGCAAGACTAGGAGTTGCAAAACAAGAACTATTTCAAGTCTGTCCGTACGGGAAAAGTTGTAAGCATTTCCCTACCTCTTAGTTCAATGCTTTTGAGGGACCAAAAGCGTCCCGATGGGGGAGGTCTGATCCGTTTTTGGGTACATGCCCATTGAATTACCCTATACCTAGGTTTAGAAATAAGAAAATACTTCTCCTAGTAGTCTTAGGAGTGATTTCTTAATCCTATAGGAGAACTTAGGAGTCCAACTTTTAGAAGATTACAAACATAGGAGGGTTTCCTTTCCTAGAATGACAAATATATAAAAGTAGCTCTAGACTATAAATAAGGGGCAGATGAGTACCCAAAGGCATAGAACAAGAAGACTAGAAAGAATATTAGTACAAGAGTTCTAAAAAAATCAAGAGGAACGATACAACTCCTAGGGTAGAGAAAACCTTCAAGGAAAACGTTGTAAAACTCTTTCTCCTATGCAATAAAGTCTAACATTATTATTGCAATTTGTTTGTTCTTTTAATTTACTTGTCTATCTATCATATCTATCATATTAGGGACCACAAATTGAACAGGAATCATTTAACTCAGGCAGGTTAAGATGGCAACATGGACTGAACAGTATAATTTTGGGAAAAGTATCTCACCCTCTCCAGAAAGATAAGTGTTTGGAAAGCCTTCCAATTTGGAGACAATGTAGCTTCCTGTATCACAAGTAAAAAAGAATCACATGAATAAAGATTATGCGGAGCAATAAGAATTTAAGTGATACATATAAAGCTAAAGAGACCAAAATGAAAATGGAGACCAGGGAGATCATAAACCTTGTACTGTTTCTTTACATCAGAAATAGAGAAAGCTATCTCCAACTCAGCTACCTAGCAACAAATGCAGACATTTTATATCATTTAGTGGAAAGAAAATTCATCCCTAGGTTCAAATAAAATTGATAACTAATCATCTATTTACCTTCAGTTTCTTGAAACTACTTTCTGTGCCGTCGTCCAGCATAGTTTCATCTGTTTTACGAACCTGCATTACATAAAAATGATAAGGGAGATGCAAATCACAAAAAATAACTAACGCCGTAAGTATAATACATATAGATTTAGAGTCAAAATCTCTCACGTTAAATTCTCTCGAGCTTTTGCCATCGCTTCCTTTCACCACAATCTGCTCATGCTGAATTAGTTCAGTGGTATAAAAACTCATAAAGTAAGATAATTAAATAGTAAATAAGTCCAATGTCCCCAATCAATTTCTGTGAATTACTTTCCTTGCTTTATCCAGCAAAGTTTTCTATTGTGTAACTACCCCAAGGTACATATACATCACGATAGAGCATTCCAAACCAAGAACAACTAAACTGTATACACATATATATGGATAGATTGATCTGTTAGTTGATTTTTGGATTCTCCCAGACTCTATGCATTGCTTCCTTCAACCACATCCCCCTCCCTTATACAATCCTACCAGAGATTTAAACTCCGGGGAGTTGATACTGTTGGCTTGTTATGGTTCTTTACCTGTGTTACAACGACATGGACACGGTGTCGGTGTCGTGTGTCCAATACGGTACGTCGACACGACAACTTAGATAACCATAAAACGCGGACACGGTAGACACATAATAGATAAGTAGTTTAGCATAAATTATAAGGTAGTGAAATTAGCAAAATACGTACATATATATACATATGATTAATACAAAAAAGCGGAGCATAAACAGACTCCATTGACATTTGATATTCTACTTAGCTTCATGGTCTCGGTGTGTATCGGTGTGTATAGGTACTGGTAGTGAAATTATAAGGTAGTGAAATAGCTGAGCCGTGTATCGGTGCGTCTGACACGAGCGTCGGTGTCCGTATGTGTCAAGACGGCTAAATATGGTCCGACACGAGTGTCATTGTAACACAGTTCTTTACGCAACAAATCAAGATTAGTTTTCCTTATGATCCAGATTAAGGTGTGATTATGGTTTGATCATGCACTAAAGTTAAGCTTAAGGTTCGTGCTAGATTAGGTTAATTATTATTAGCCGCCCTGTGACCATGCAACGAGGGTCTCTACTCATGATGAAAAGATTAAAGTGACATATGGCTAGTTGACTAGGACTCTGTTATAGCCTCATGCAGTAAAAATAAAAATCTGATGTATCAATCGTTCAAGCATGAGGAAGACAATTAGAAGTCCAAGTGAAAAACCTTTATTATTTGATATGCTGTATATGATGATGTTTAGTTTACTTGGAAATTTGAACAAATTGCTACATACATGGTGTTGTCAAAGCTGTGGAGATGGACAAAGCCAAGTTGTGATGAGGAATTCTGGCAAAGGGTAATATCTGTTGCTAGCAAGTACCGGTTTATACTATACAAGAGCTGAATATTATAACTGTAGAACTAGAACATGATAATACTCGGTATCAATCCGTTTTCAGCATAATTTAGTACTATCGTGTTTAAGGAGCTCAAATTCTATGAGGTCCCACTAAAACCAAATAAGTAAGTCAAAATGATAACATTACAGGAAGATTGCAACACTTTGGCTAAAGTCCTTACCTCTTTAGGCAGATTATCACACCCATCCATTATCTTCTGCAGGGCTTCTTGGTCACAACTCTAAAACCAAAAGTGAACATTTAAAACTTTGGAAAACAGAGCAAAGCAAAAGATAAACACCAGAACCTAGATGTGAACTCAGAAAACAGCCAGAACTTTGAACCACACAAACCTTAAGTGATGAAAAGCCATCAATCTCATCTAAAGAAATGATGGGTTGAGAATCAGTAGGAAAGCAATCAGGATGATACCATCTTGTCACATCATGCCCTCGTTCTTTGATAACTGAGCCTAATCTCAGTGACTTGGCAAGAATTGCCTCGCTACATTTCTTGCAAGAAGAGCGACCAGACTTCGCATACTCACTCACGATCTTGACAGAGGACTTTTTGATGCAGAAATGACAGAAGAAGAAGAGGCATGAGATAAAACAAACTAAAGGAAGTACTGAGCCAAACCCAATCAAATAGTTAGGTTTGGAATAGAACATTAAAATTTTGGAAGATGGGCATGGGTATCTACCTTTGATGTCTTTGGTTTACTTTCCTGGAGTTCATTTAGTGCAGCTTCATCTTCTTTAAGAACCTGAGATAGAGACCAGTGAGAAGCTGCTACTAAGTAAAAGTGGACATAGAAAGCAAAAAATAAGGAGCTATTAAAATGATGTTGGCCACTTTGCATTCTTCTATTGCTTCGTGAGATATGCCTCCTTACCATCACGCCACAATTAACAGAGGGATAGTATAGACGGTGATAATAGTAAAAGGGATCAAACAAAATTAAAGAACTCAATGCATTAGGGAAAAAAACTAATACAGCACAGAAGGACTGCAGCAGCTCAGCTGCCTCTTACCTCTATCGGCAAGGGCTCACCATTCAGTAAGTTCTTCAGTGCTTCTTGATGATTGCTCTGAACCCAAGTGAAAAAAGAACTTGTAAGTACCAACTAAAGCCAGTAAAGTTCAAACTAAAACATCCACCAGACTTTCGGAACATTACAAACCTCAAGTGATGGAAATCCATCTATCTCATCCACAGAATCAACTTGTAGAGGAACAGTTGATAAGCATCTCAGGTGATGCCATCTTGTCATATCAAATCCCCGGTCGCTGCTAACTAAGCCTACTCTCAGTGTTTTTGAAGGAATCGCTTTGGTGCACTGTTTGCAAGAAGATCGGTTTGACTTTGCGTACTCAGCTACAACCTAGAAAGAAGCCATTATAGTAAGTAATATAAATAGTGAAGACAAAGGAAAGAATACACATACAAATAAGTACAAGTTGAATCGTTTGTTTCATATCATCATTTAGTTACTGAAGATTAATAAATACAACACATGCATAGGCACAAAGAAAATGATGTAACTACCTTTACTTTCTTTTGTTCACCTTCTTCTTCATGTTCATTTACTTTACCAACCTGAAACAAGCAACAGTTGACAAAAGTTAACTCCAAATTCTTTCATGAAAATTTTCAAGGCTTACGCTAAGCTGACTGCCAACAGCACCACCACGACACCAACACACGACACAACCAGTCAACCACCTACTCCAATAGTACTACTACTTATCCAACACCACCGCTACCAACAAAACCAACAGCGACACAATTTCACAACCACTACCAACACCAACAATGCCATGAAACTTATAATGACCACAAAACAGTTAACATCTACTAATCAAACAAACCATAGAATTATGTGGTGGTGGTCTGGTTAGTGTTGGTTGGTGCTGGTCGCGGTGGTGTAAAATTTCAACGCTTTACACTAAGCTGACCACCAACAACACCATCACCAATTCCAACGAACCACCACCGCCACAAACAAAACCACCAGTCCAACGCCACCAACACAAACACATGACAGTCGACACAACCAGCAAACCACATAGTCCAACACCACCACTACCACCAACAACTTCATGAACACTACCACCACCAACTATCACCACCATAAATGATTTTTTTTACATATCACAAGATAGGAAACTGGAAACACATACTAATCAAACAGACAGGCAGCCAAACAAACGAATCAAACTCACTTTTGATTTTTTCGCACTCTTTTTCTCCTTCCCCTCCACCACTTCCTTCTCACCATCATCAGAACCCTATAAAAAAAAACACACAATAAATTATACATATATCAGTTCAGAGTACTAAAGAAGACAATAATTACAACAAAACATCTCAAGATTCCCAAACCTGTTTCGATTCCAAATCACATTCAGCAGTTAACTTCTCCAATGCTTCTTGATCACTACTCTGTAAACATCAACAAACAAACTATCAAAACCAAACAAATGAAAAATCAAGAAGTGAAAATCAAAAGAATGAGTCAAGAATTTGACCTTGAGAGAAGAGAAACCTTGAATTTTATCAGCAGAACCATGAATAAGAGGTTGAAGAGAATCAGTGGGGAAACAATTGAGATGATGCCATTTAGTAACATCATAACCTCTTGGATCTTTACTATGTAGACCTAATCTGAGTGTATTTGCTGATATTGAATCTGAACATTTCTTGCAAGTAGATCGGTTTGATTTGGCGTACTCAGCTATAATCTTAGACGGAGAAGCAGAAGCCATTACTACCAGAGAGTGGCTAATTAGATTCCTGATGGAATTTGTTGGAGGATTTGGGAAGTTAGGGTTTAGGACGGTTTTGAAACCTAACAAGGAGCATTAGTGTTGTGATAATAAAAGGGCATTTTAAAAGAGGGGTTTTCGGGGCGCGGGAAAAGAGAACATGTTGGGGGTCCTCTTTCACGGGCACTACCCAACTAGCACTATCCAGTTGAATCATTTTTTTACCGACAAGGTTGTTTGTGACACGACTGAACGTGGTATATGGTAGTGTGTAAATTTATTTTTAGAGGATAGAATGATGAATCCACCCTTACCTAAAGTCCTTTCGAAAACAGTGGTAAGTAAACAGTGAAGTCTTGATAAATGTGGTAACGTGTAAATTGGTACATCCAAGAGGAAGTTGGAATGGTACAGAAATTTGAAAATCTGAGATGTGAGATTTGCATTGTTCAAATATGTGAAGAGTATGACGAATTTCTTAATTGTTGTCCTCGATCGCCAATAGAATTTTGAATCAAATCTTTCAAGATTTCACAGAAAGAGCCGAAGTAGATAGAAAATTGAAATTTTCAGGAATGAAAATGCACAAAGGAAACTAAAGTTAAGATAAAGATCTGAAGGATTTTACAGACCATGGCTATGTATAGCCAGACACAACAGATAACAACCATAACAACAGACTAACGTACAGGTAAGCTGTAACAAAAACAACAGTAAAAAGAAAGTAACATTCTTACACCTTAGTACTCTAACAGCTCCATCAAACTACTGATATTCGGCTTATATCGAACTATTTACCAACCTTCAATTTCTTGGGACTACTTGTAGTGCCTTCGTCCAGCATAGCTTCATCCGCTTTACGAACCTGAAAAGCATGAAAATGATAAGGCAGCTGCAAATGGAAAAAACAACTGACCCCATAATACATATACATTTAGAGATAAAATTTCTCATTTTCAACTCTCCCGAGCTTTGGTCATTGCTTTCTTCAACCACAACCTGCTCATGCTGATTTAGTTCAGTGGAAAGTAAAATAAATAGATCAATCATCTCTATCAGTTTATGAGGATTCCTTTCCTTGTTACACACGATGATGGACAAAGCCAAGTTGTGATTCTGACCAATTATAATATCTGTTGCTAGCAAGTACGCTGTTTATACTATGTACGAGATGAATATTACAACCGTAGAATCTTAATACGAGGTACAAGTCTGTTTTCAGCATAGGATAGTTGTTATGCTTGGGTCCAGGTGATGATTGCTAAAGAGCTCAAATCCTAACAGGTACCACTAACACCGAATAATAAAGTCAAAAAGATAAGGGTAGACGAGAAGATTGCAACACTTTGGCTTAAGACCTCACCTCTTTAGTCAGATTATCACATCCATCCATTATCTTCTGTAACGCTTCTTGGTCAGAACTCTGAAACCAAAAGCAAACATATCAAACTATGAAAACTAAAAACAAAAGCAAAATTAAGCTATGAAAAATAAAAATAAAAATAAGCAAACACAAAAACTTCTTTAATGTGAGAGCTCAGAAAAAATCCAGTGCTTTGACCACACAAACCTCAAGTGATGAAAATCCATCAATCTCTTCTAAAGAAGCTATGTGCTCAGAATCAGTAGGAAAGCAATCTGGATGATACCATCTTGTCACATCATGCCCTCGTTCTTTGATGACTGAGCCTAATCTCAGCGACTTACCAGGAATTGCCTCAGTGCATTTCTTGCAAGAAGAGCGACCAGACTTTGCGTACTCGGTCACGATTTTGATAGAGGACTTTTTGCATTTGATACAGACATGACAGAAGAAGCAGAGGCATGAGCAATTGAAACAAACCAAAGAAAGTATCGAGCCAAACGTAATCAAATAGTCAGGTTCGTAATAGCTGGAAGATAGACATGGGTATAATATCTGAGAGATCCTATTAAGATCTACTTAAGCGAACTTCTAAAGGAACAGAAAAAAGGACAAGCTTTTTACTTGCTACAATAAGTTCAGCACAAAAAACAAGTCGAGGTATCTACCTTTGATGTCTTTGATTTACTTTCCTGGAGTTCATCTAGTGCAGCTTCATCTTCTTTAAGAACCTGTGATAGAGACAGGTGAGAAGATGCTTGTAACTAATAGTACACACAGAGTGCAAAAAACAGGGAGCTATTAAAATGATGTTGGCCACTTTGGTTTCTTCTAAACTATTTTCATTGCTTCAGTGAGTAATGCCTCCTTATCACGCAACAGAGGGATAGTATAGACAGTGATGACAATAATATAATGGATTAAACAAAATTACAGAATTCAATGGCATTGAGAATAAAGGCACCACAAAACTGCAGCAGTTCAGCTCAAAGCCTCTTACCTCTATCGGCAACGGCTCACCATTCAATAACTTCTTTAGTGCTTCTTGATGATTGCTCTGAAACCCCAAGTGAAAACAGAACTTTGAGTAAATACAAACTACAGAATAAGTCAGTAAAGCTTCAAACTAAAACAACCACCATACTTTCGGAGCCTTACACACCTTAAGTGATGGAAATCCATCTATCTCATCTACAGAATCAACTTGTAGAGGAACAGTTGACAAGCATTTCAGGTGATGCCATTTTGTCATATCAAATCCCCGATCGCTGCTAACTAAGCCCACTCTCAGTGTTTTTGAAGGAATGGCTTTGGTGCATTGCTTGCAAGAAGAGCGGTTAGACTTCGCATACTCAGCTACAACCTAGAAGAAGCCATTCTAGTAAGTAATATGTATAGTAAAGACAAACAAATGGAAAATCATACAAATAAGTAATATTTAAATGGAAAATCATACAAATAAGTAATAGTTAAATCTTTTGTTCCCTGCCTTCATATAATTACTATAATGAAGGAAAATCATACAAATGAATACAACAAATACATGGGGTACAAAAGACAATGATGTAACTACCTTTATTTTCTTTTGTTCACCTTCTTCGTGTTCATCTGCCTTACCAACCTGAAACAAATAAAAGTTGACAATATTTACTCCAAATTCTTTCATGCAAAGCATTTATTATGTGGTGCTGCTGTTGGTGTTGGTGGTGTAAACTTTCCACGCCTTACACTAAGCTGACCACCAACAACACTGGCACCGGTCCAACAACACCACCACAAATTCCATCAGAACCACCACCGCCACCAAAAAAAAAAAACACCAGTCCAACACCGCCACTACCACCAACAGCATCACAAACCACCACCAACACCAACAATAACATGATACCCATAAACGAACTTTTTAAAATCACAAAACAGACAGCCAAACAAACGAATAAAACTCACTTTTGATTTTTTTGGACTCTTTATTTTCTTTTGTTCGCCTTCTACCTTACCAACCTGAAACAAATAAAAAGTTGACAATATTTAACTCCAAATATTCGTGTAAAGCTTTTATTATGTAGTTGTGGACTGGTGCTGATAGTGTTGGTGCTGGTCGCGGTGGTGCAAAACTTACACGCCTTACACTAAGCTGACCACCACCAACACTGTCACCAATTCCAACAAACCACCACCACCACCAACAAAACCACCAGTCCAACGACACCAATACAAACACATGACAGTGGACACAACCAGACAACAATTCAGTCCAACACCACTACTACTACCACCACCAACATCATAAACACTAACAACACCAACAAAAACATGATACCCATAAATGAAACTAGTATAAGGGCATTTTGGTATTTTCATCGTTGATTGAAAGGAAGGCCTCATGAAAAATACCTCTTCCCTTAATATTAGTAAGATGCTGGGGAACCACAAAACAGGAAACTGAAAACACATACTAATGAAACAGACAGCACAAATCAAACTTACTTTTGATTTTTTGGGACTCTTTTTCTCATTCCCTTTCACCACTTCCTTCTGACCATCATCAGAACCCTATAAAAACACACAACACACTTAAAT
>JAJJMA010204303.1:0-10939 GCA_023529015.1 Papaver nudicaule | reverse complement strand
TCATACTTTACCCCTCAGATTCTCTTATTTGTTTTATACCTAAAACACCATGACATTTCATTGATGTTCTCAGTCCCTCTGATCTTGACACGTGTCTCGAAGGTGCTTTACCCTCTACAGTTTGCCTCTTTCCTTTCCTTGCATCGAAGATGCTTTGGGAAGGAAATTACTTCTTCGTTATCCTCTTCTAGCCACCTTCCCCACTAGCCGCCAAGTGTGACGTTTTATGACACGTTCTGCATGTTCCTGAGATTTTAGCTACCTTTTGACCTTCCAACTGGTAGCGCCGGTTTCCCTCTACTATTTAAGTTTTATTTTCTCCCTCTAAAAAGTTTTAGCCTTTTCGTACTCTCTTCCATAGCTCCGGTGCTTCTATCTTCCGAGAACCCTGAAATTCTAACTTTCGATCGAGTGCTTCTTAGGTGCTTTCTGGTAGTACCCTTTGTTTTAATCTTCCCATTGTTTCTTAAAGACAACTCCTTTTCCCTTTTTATCGCTAATCAGGCCCTTGATCAATCTTATCTCTGCAACTTCCAAAGTCGATGTTCTTGTCTCGATGATGAAAAATTTAAGCTTTAAGTCAGATTCTTTCAATATAAAGGTTGTTGATGCTCCCGGTGGCCGGCTGACTCCAGAACTGGTCGAGGGGTTTAAATGCAACGAGAAGAAGCTCTTAGTTACGTTCCATCAGATTTCTGCTGGGCTGATTCCTTCTTTTTATCGGTCATCCAATAATTTATTCCTTGAGATTCTATGTTCCTTGCCTAGTCCTCGCGGGATAATGTAACTCACTTGTAGTTCGATTCACCTAATCAATGCATGGATTTCCCGCTCCGAAGATAATTCCAAGGCTGGGTCCACGCCGAAGTTTTATTTTACCGCCGAGAAATTCTTTCATCACTACGAGCCCTTCTTAACGCTAGATAATGAGTTAGCCCCTTGGGGTGTTTGTTTTCGAACCGTGAAAGGGAGTGTGAACATAATCCCAGGGTCTCTAGATTACTCCTTGGACGAAGACTGGTACTCGGAGCCGGTACTATTGGAGGGTCCTATTCTCCGAGGCTGGAAAGATATAGGTCTCTTCTTTCCTCGGACGCAGTTCGAAGTGGGCCACCAATTCTCGACTCAACATCTGTTTACTATCCACTTCTCTGACGAGGAGAGAGAGCTATCTCGCCAAGTTTTAAAGAAGGGTAAAAACATTTCTGCGAAATTTCGATTAACCTAAAGCGTCCTCGTGCAGATGAGGAGACTATGGATCAGGTAACAAATACTGTCTTTGAGATATGTTTTTGTTTTCGGAGTATGAATACTTGCCTCTATTTGTTTCCTGAGAAAGACGGATCCTCTTCTGCAGAGTAATGCTGTTCCTGTGAGGGATTTAGGTTTGGACGATGAACTGGTGGATGTTGAGTTTGAGGAAGAGAAAAAGGTTACTAAGCCTCGTAAGAAGTTTGTGTTTAAGAAATCCACCAAGGCGACTTTGCCGAACCAACGCAGGGTAGCTACGAAGACATCGGTAGAAGAGACGGTAGTAGATTTCGCTGACGAGTCGTCACTGCCGAAAGTTGTTGGCATGTTATCTATCACTAATGCTACCGAGGAGGATGTTGCCACTGTACCGAATGATGTTACAACGAGCGCGCCTGCCTCTGCTTCTATTGCTCCTGCCTCTGTCATGGTTGTTACTACTGCAGCGACCACTGCCTCAGTTGAAACCCCAATCATTCCTTCGGGGAAAGTCGTTCCTGTGGTTGATGTCCTGTTTCCTCGAAGAGATGGCTCAACTGTTAGCACAGATTGTCCGAAGAATCTAGTTCTCAGTTATCCTCGCAGTTCGAAGTTTCCGCTTGCTCCTAGTTTTGCCGGTAAACACATCCAACCGTATACCGCCAAAAGATTTAAGGAAGTGTTGTTTGAGAATCATAATCCAAGCGACTTTACCATGGAAGTTTGATAGGTGCCTAAAACACCTCTCTAAAATATCGATCGATTATGCTTTCTTAGCTAGTTTTCTTGTAAAAATGTAAATATTAGTTTTGTTTTGTATTTTATTGAGTCTTGGAGCTAATTCACGAAAAGAAGAAGAAATCATCTAATGAGCCAGTAAGGGGCAAAAAGAGAAGGAAGGCTAAAGAAAGAGTTCTACTCATTCAAATGCGTATTTTCTTGGCTCTATCTTGAAGAGAATTGAAATACGAAGTCAACGGCGAAAGAATCAAGTCAATCCGAGGTCGGACGAAGAAGTTATGAGCAAAACAGTCGAGTAAAAGAAGAAAATCAGAAAATAGACTAAAAACGGGAACTGCTACAGGGTGTCCTGTTTATTACCTTAAGGGGTAACCCGACGCGAATTTCCTTATTTTTGGAATTTGATAGAGTTTTGGAAACCGAATTCAAACGGGATTCAAGCAAGGGATCCTATACACTTGAAGCCTATATATAAGGAAGCTTAGAGACAATTTTACATATCTTTTACACTCCCTCTCCCCCTTTGGGGAGGGACTTTATTATTTTCCATCTTCATGTAATTCTTTGTGATTAAGGATGATATCAATGTTCCAATCGTGAAGTTCAATATTTATGCAAGTCTTTTTCGAGTTTTAATTATTTTATCGATTGTCTTCTACTATGATTATGACCATAGATTTTTTTCAAGTTGTTCAAGTGGTCAATTGCATGACTTGTCTACAATACTAAAGCTAGATTTGAGAGACCTAATCCGTAATTGTTAGGGAGATCTAATCACAAGTAGCGGAGCATCAACGTTGCAAATGGATTTTGTGGATTTTGATGTGTAGATTACAACCCTAGGTTAACATGCCGAACTTGTGAGCATGTGGCTAGGATCAACCTAATTCACAAAGTGCAAAGCATTCAATTGAGTTACATTGTGAGAACTTATTCATGGTGGTTCAGATGGATAGAATCTGGTAGTCGAGCGCTTCCGTATCCGGTGACACAAGGAATTTTGGGGATATCAGAGCTTATTGTTATTCTACGATTGGTGATGAATTGGTTCTAACAAGAGATAAACAGGTGTATTGATGGAGTCAACGTTTGGTAACGGCGAAGAATTTCTTGGTCAATCTTTTTCTTCGTCTGTTTATTTTATTCTTTTTATTTTTCTAATCCGAATAACAAATTGGTTACACAGCTCCCCGTGGAACGATCCTACTACCACTATATTATTTATTAATTTTAGTTGGGAAAATTTTTATTCTTTTTGTTGAGTTTGACACCTCATCAAAGTTTCGTCCCGCTTCAAGTCCCATGCTTCCGATCCACTGCAAAATCCTCTGGATCCTGGGTTCTGTAAGAAGTTTGGTGATGTGATTGAAGGTGACTGCCTCAGAGTGGAATATGATCTTCGCCATCCGCCTTTGTCTTACGAGGAGAATATGGCTATGCTTCAGATGGTAAGTTGCTTTTTCTTTTAGGTGTAAGTCGTCATATTTTTAGTTCGGCTAAGTATTGATGTGTTTTTGCATGTTTGATAGGGCGATTACTATGCATCTGGCTTCTTGGCTTACTCCTTGGCTTATCTGGTGAGGCCGAGTAGTTTGAGCGAAAGTTTCTTCGAATGCAAGAAGAGCTTGCTGCAGAAAAGACTCGTAGCGCGCGCGAAAAGATGAAGCAAATAGGTATGAACTTGCTATTTTACCCTTTTGCTGTTTTTTAATAATTTGGTGCTGAGAAAAAATTCCTCTACCTTTTCTTTCTAAAAGAAGAGTTAGAGAAAGGGGAGAAAAAACTCCGCGAGGCTAGGCTGGCTCTTGGTACTTATTCTCAAGAGAATCGTAAGTCGAACCATGTGTCCTGTGAGGGCGATGGGAGTCATCGAAGTGAAATTGAGAAACTTGTGAGAGAAAGGAATAAGGCTTGGGATGATCAGGACTACTACAAGAGGAAGAGACTCGAAACTGAGAATCTCCTTACCGAGGAGAAAAGAAAAAGGATAAAGACTGAGCGTTTACTCGAGGAAGAAATGAATAAAAATCAAAAGAATGCCCGAGAGATGCACTATTTTCAGCTGGATGTATCTCGCTTGACACAAGAGCGGGATTCTGCTCGTAAGGAGAAATCGATTAATGCGTCTGCAAGGTGGTGATTGAGATGTTAGAGCAAGATATCAGGAACTTAAGGGTTCGGGTGGCGACCTTGAAAAATGCCAATAAAGAGCTAGCTTCGGAGAATGAAGGTTTGAAAGGTGGTTCTAATGAGGTGAGCAAGGATCTTGCGAAGACTAAAACTACGAAAGACCACCTTGCTCGAATGGTCGATGAATATCGACTAGAGCTTGCTAAGCTAGGATGGGTCTCTTCTGAAGATGTTAGGAAAAGAGCTACCCAACCTCGTTTTACCAATCAACATGAGGTTACTGAGTACATGGTTGTTAAAGAAAGTAGGGTATCTACTTTACCTGTGTCCATTTTTTGTTTTAGCATCAAAGCTAATTTGCTAAAGAAGGTTGCAGATGCCGAGGCTGCGAGGGATGACGTTGCTAACCAGTTGGTGTTTGAATCTGACCGAAAGTTAGAGCTTGAGAGGAAAGATGAGCAATTATCGAAAGAGTTGGTCGAGGAACGTCAACTTCGAACTGCTGATATGAACAGGCATTCACGAGAGCTGGAGCTCGAAAGTAAGCGTCGCTCGGAGGATGCAGAGAGAAGTGCAGAGGAAATAACTACCGAGCGAAATTTTCGCCTTAAGTATCAGGAGAACTTGAGAAATATTGTTAATGCTTTCGCCCTCGTCCACCCTCAATTAAGACATGGACAAGCTGCTGAGGAACTGCTTACTCGATCAGCGTTAGCTACTGCCATGGCTACGAGTATGGCTTGCTGAAAACACGGTCGGTCTCTTTTTAGGGCGATTGGTGTTGAGCCTCCTACTTATGGAGTCGTTGGTGCAGATGATTCTGACGTGGTACTCCCAGGTGATGCGGATTTGCTTCCTCACGAAGTTTTTGTGAGGTTATCTAGGGAAGAATTACGAAGGAGAGGTGTGCTAGGAAAGGTGTCCGAAGACCAAGGCCCTGGAAATGATGATGATGATGGCGACGATTCTGATGATGGCAATTCAGGAGGTGCTGGTGATCATCTCGAAGGTCATCCGAAAGATGATCCCAAGAGTGATTCGAAAGACGATCCCGAGGATGATGCCGAAGCAGAAACTAATAGCGCAGCCGGGGATGTTGCACAGGATCTTGGGGAATCCCACAATGGAAACACTGGTGGTGGTGTGAGTGCTGTTTTTGATAAGGAGAGCAGCTATTTGTTTCAAGAGTCTTCGGCAGCTTATAGCGATGATGAGGATGAGGAGGATGCTAAGCCTAAGAGGGAGGGTACCCCTTTGAAAGCAGACCCTTCCGGCTTTCGGACTTATGAAGAGGACTTGGAAGTTGATAAGGAACTGTGGGATTCGATGAAAATTTTCCCTACCCCTCGTTATGATGTTGTGACTGGCGAACTTTCTCTCAAGATGTAGTAGCGAGTCTTTTTGCTTTTGTCTTTGTTTTCTGGATAGACTTCATATGCCACTTGTCTCTCATATTTTGCGATTGTGTGATATTTTGAATATATATATATAAAGAAGATTTTTGCTTGAATAAGGTTTTTTGCTTTTTATGTTTTCCCGTTGGAACTTTGTGGTCAGGCACGAAGTTGACCTTCCAATATTCTAGGCTCCTAAGGTAACTTGAGGTGTAATTCCAGGGCTTACTTCGACGTGGGAGATAGTAAACCAAGATAGTGGGGGCTTACAGATCACCCTTCCCAAAGACTTTCAACTACTTGCCTGTTTTAAGCAAACAATGGATATCGAGGCCATAGGTACCCGTTTTGCCTCAGTATGTTGGGTGGATATCGAGGATACTAGGTATCCTCCAAGAGAACATGGTGGTGTTCTGATAATCCATTTATCCCAGGTAAAGTAGGAAACTTATGGTGGGTAGCTGGTATGTTGTGCCTCGATAATAAAGTAGCACAATGGGGGAGTGTCGGTCAAGGCTGGAGCTTAGAAATGGTATTATTCTCCTATCGCGGCCTAGAATTCGACCCATATGTTTCTCGGCAGCCCCTCCTCGAGGCTATTTTTTGATTTTAGAGGAGATCCCTTGGCTACGTAACTCACTTATCATTCCCGTGAATGTAAGCAAATTAGCTGCCTCAGGGTTCCATCCACCTTTAAAGGTAGATGTTAATCCCATTTATCGTCCCCTCGACGCCTCAAAAGAGAGGTCCTCATGGTCGTGTGGTAGTGGGTCCAAATGCGTCATCAGCTTATATAGCTTAGATGCAAAGTACCCACGCTAACGGGGTGTCTTGTGGGTAGATGACTGTGTCATATAGCTCGTAGGGCCCTTACGACTTATATGAACATCAGCTCTTTGCCTGCTATTCGAGGTCTTTTTATTTTTGGCATCTGGGCCTTGGCGTCAGGGCCTTTTGATTGCGTCAAGGCACTAGGGGAGATATGGCGTCGTGGCCTATTTGCTTTTTATGGCGTGAAAGCCTTTGAAGATTTGCCTATTCGGGTAGGACTTTTTCCTGTCCGAGTAGAATCTGGAGTTTGAATCGAAGTACAGTGCATCGAGGAGTGCAATGTTTTTTAACTACAACAGGTCAAGATGCTTCCTTTATTCTTTCATTCTAATACTGACATTTATTATGTGTTGCTTACATATAAAGTTCTAATTAAGGTGCTTCGGGTTCTTTCCTTCGACTGGGGTGCTTAGTCTTTGACCTTCGATATGAACTAGGTTGTAGGTATCGTTTCCGAGTGCCTTTTCGATCACATATGGTCCTGCCCAGAGTTGCTCCTCCAGAGTATTCTTTCCAACGCTACCCGAGCTTGATTTGTCCGTTGATTCGCTTGGCGTTAGTACCTTACTGCTTGCCACAAGAAATTGCTCCCTGTTTTCGGGGCAATGACCCTTCGCTTTATTGATAGGTCGAGTACCTAGTTTGCAGACTACGGGGCTTCTCATGGTGGTGCCAGCCATTCCAGCTTCGACTTCAGCTATGAACTCCTTTATGCAGGATTCTGTTATCTTTGGGTATTTGGCTTGGTTTGGGGAATCCTGCCTCGGATGCTCCCTCGCTCGAATATCAATTTCGTGTCATACACGAGCTTCAGTTGGATCACCTAGTATTTCTGCGATTCCGAGTGGCGTTGGGAATCGGATTCTTCTGTGAAGTGTGGAGGCTACTCCCATGATGCTATGTAGCCACGGTCTTCCCACAATGGCATTATAAGGAGAGTCTATGTCTACCACGCAAAATGATGTTGGAAGTTCTAGTTTTCCAATGTGGATTGTTAAGGATAGCTCTCCCCTTGGCGTCGAAGGCTTTCCGTTGAAACCATAAACATTGTACGAGGAGGGTACCAAAGCAGCATTTTTTCCAAACAGCTTATCATATGTTCTCCCAAAGAGTATGTCGACAAAGCTTCCCGAGTCTACCAATATTCTAGGCACGGCCGACTCCTCGATGTGTAGTATGATAACTAGAGGGTGATTGTGCGATCTTCCTCCGTCGGGGATATCTGTTGCATAAAAGAAAACTGGTTGCTTCTGCCATTCCTCGAGATGACCTTTCGTGGCTACACTCAATATCTCCTTTCCTTCAAAATCCCTTTTGTGAATTCTCTCTGTATGGATACCTTCGAAGCTTCGTTTGCAGATGTTGGCATGAACTATTGAATTGCAGTCATTGAACCTTGGAATGTCTCGGTCGATTGTTATTACGTACGCCTCTTGTTTTTCTTCTTTTGGTTGTGGCTAGCTGGGAGGAGGTTTTGGTAGCTCTAGGAAGTGCTTGAATTTTCCTTTGAAATGAAGAAGTGATTCTGGTCTTGCGCCGTGACACAGTCCTCTGTTGTGTGCCCATAGAATTTGTGGAATTGGCAGTAGTCTCTCGAGTTCCGAGTGTGCTTCGGCTGGTTTCCACTGCTCCTTGGGTATCTCATCTCGCTTGCCATCTCAGATTGTTCGATGCTCCGGAGGGCATCCTCGATGGTAACACACAACTGTGGCAGATTTCTGTCTTGGAATGCGGGAAATCCCGACCTTGGTACTCCGAACTTTCTGCCTCCCTCGTGTCCTCTTTGAGTGCTATTGCCTTCGAATTCTCCCCGAGAGTCAGGTCCTCTGCCGTCGTTGTACTTTCTATTATCGTTGTATCTCCCATCACCAAATTTGCCTTCGTTTCCATATCTCCCATTATCGTTTTGCCTTTCTCTTTTTGAAAAATCTCCTGCTTGATTGCTCAGGGCGTGATCTCGCTCTTCAAGTGATTGTTTATGGAGTGCACTTGGTTAGAGATGGTTTCCTTCCCTTGAGTTGTTTGCCCCTTGATTTCCTCCAGCGTGATCCGCTCCTTTTAATATTTCCGAAGGTCTTGCAGTGTTTATACATTCTTGGAGAAAAGTCTGTCGTACAATGGATGATTCTTGTCGAGTGCGTTTAGATATGCTCGTACCTTGTCTTTCTCTGAGGCCCCATTTCCTACTTCCACGCACTGGGCAGTCCACCTGTTTGTCAAGCTTTTAATGGATTCTTCGGGTTTGACTCTAATGCTGAACAATTTCTCCACTCCTGGCTTCGATGAGTTGTTGTATAGAAAATGAAGTATGAATACTTTAGATAGTTCTTCAAAGGATGAGATCGAGCTGGCTGTCAGGTTATCGTACCAAGCCAAGGCTTCTCCTTTCAAGGTGGAAGGAAAATATTTGCAAAGCACCTCGTCTCTGTCTGCCCAAGCCAGAAATACTCGCAGGTACATTATGATGTGTAGAGTCGGGTCTCCTGCCCCGTCGAAGATTGATGTAAAAACGGGCATGGTGCACTTTACTGGTATGGCCTTGGCAAGAAGTTCAGGACTTAGTGGTGAACAGTTGAAGTCATTGATTGCTTGAGTCAGTTTTACCTTATCAGTTGACTGAATCCTATTATCGAAGAGTTCTGCTCTGAGCGTTTTGATTTGCTCCATCATGACTTGCTGTAATGCTTGTGTTTCGGCCTCCTTCCTCGCCTGCTTATTTTCGTATACCAAGTGTATGTTGTTGCCCTTCAGACGTATACTGGGTTCAGTTATTCTGCTCGAGATCACTATCACATGGTCCTTGGGGTCTCCCTTGATTTGAGTGTTGCTTTTCGACACCGAGTGTCCCTTGGATCGTGATATAGAGTGTGGGCGAGAGTGTCCCTCACTGCTCCCATTATAGTTTGACGCAGACTTCTCTGCAGCTTTTTTATTTGCCTCGGCTAGTTTCTTTTTTAGTTTCCTTATTTTCTTGTTCTTCTGGATTAGCTTTCTGAACTGTGCAGCTCTTGTAGTTTCTTCTTCGGTGGGTTGGCGCGCTGGTAGCACTTCATTCGGGATGTCATCTTCGCCTTCGTCCTCTTCGTTCTCCCCATCTTCCTCTTGAATTTGCTGCTGAGGCGATTCGTCACCTACTGGGAATCCTTCCCCATCTGGTCATAGGTCCTCTATTTGTACTTCTTCCTCGTTTATACGCTCCCTGTGTTGGACTGTGCTTGCTGCTACCTCTGGCGAGAGTCCTTTGCTAGTTGAAAATATGGTGTTGTGCCTCGAAGAGCCTGTTCCATGCTTCGAGGAGCCTACTCTTTGCTTCGGCATTTGATCAGATATCGAAGCCATGTTGATAGTGACCTGTAAAAAGTAGAAAACCTGTGAGGTCCAGGGCGGCTGGTGCAGTGTATTAGGTCTGACATGTACCCTAGTATGCGTAACAAATTCTGACGTGCGAGGTTTCAGGATTGGTTATACGTGTACCATTCAGATCCTAACCGTTTTTTTTTTTTGGCTTATCCAAATCTACCTTCCAAATATGGAGGTTCTGGTAAGCTGTCCTAGTTTTTCTCGAATCTGAACTCTGAGTACGAAAGCTGCAAGGCCTGTTTCCCAATATAGACATGGTATAGAAACCCTAAAATAGCCCTAGACTGTTTTCCACAACATAAATAGTACGCAAGATTTAAGGGTATTTCCTGGTAATTGTAATGACTGATCCCAAAGTGAAAGTTACTTTTCCTCGAGATTTTGTCGAGGTTCTTTTGCATTTTTGGAAAAGTTTTTATGCTCTTGATTGGATCTCTGCGCTTCAAGGCTTGGATTCCTTGAAGGAACATCGATCTTATCATGTTGATGATTTGCTCAAAACCCTTGAGCGTGCTAAAGCTTTTAAGATCTTTAGACACCCAAGGTGGTGGAGCTCATAATGAAAATATGGTTTTAAAGGAAAGCTTGAAAACCCTAGAAAAAAATTTCCCCAAAGAATTTGAAAACCATGAATCACAAGCAAACCTTAAGTTGTTTTAATCAGTCCCTGTTTCTAGCGCCAAACTGTGTGAGTATAAAATCTGCATAAGCACTTTATACTCGACAGCCATTAGATTTATTAACCTAACTAGGGTCCTGGAGACAATATACGGAGCATGCATTGATACGAAGAGAATAAGAACAATATCGAAGTCACTTGTTATAAGTAAACAGTGATAATATGAACATAACTATAAATTTCATTTCATTCTAATTACTAGTACATGGATATGATGCTTAGAGGTTGAGGAGAAGCTAACCTAATGTCACTCTCACGACCTAAGGTTACCCCCAAAAAATCCAACCTCTACAATGGATCTCGAACTCGCCTTATATAGGCCGAGTTGGAAGTGGATTACAGCCAATAAGACAAACTACTCAATCGTGGTGATGTCAGAGTTTGTCGAGTAAGGCGGTTCCTTCGGTGAGTTCTTCCCGAAGATGTCTTCGGTGCCTCGTGTCCTTGTCCTCGAATCATCTGTGCAGATCTTCTCTCGCCTAGCTTTTATTCGTGATATATGTGTTGTCCCTTATTCGGAATACAACCATGACATTTCATTGATGTTCTCAGTCCCTCTGATCTTGACACGTGT
>JAJJMA010204293.1:0-13734 GCA_023529015.1 Papaver nudicaule | reverse complement strand
AGGTGAATGCTCGAACGGGTAGAGGATCTTGGTATACTCCTTCGTTTCCTAGGTGCAATTCCCCGGACTCCACCTTGGCTTGGAAAATTCGCTTAAGGGTAAAGTAGTCCTTGGTAGGGTGAGTAGTGACTCGGTGATAGAGACAATACCTTGGGCTTTCTACCTCTTCGGTTGTAGGAGGTTGTCGTATCGGAGGGAGTTCGATTGCCCCGTCCTGGATCCAAGTGTACAACAACTCTAGTACCTCCTCTATGGGAAACAGGTAGTCTGGTATCTCTGGTCTGGCTTTTTGCCTCTGCATCTCCGGTTGTTGCGGCCCTCCTTGGTTCATGTTCTTGTTCGGGGTCCCCGGAGCTGAATTAGTGCGCTTTGGATGTGTCACTTCCGTGGCAGGGCCTTTCCTCTGTACTTCGTGCGGGTACGGTGGTCGGTGTTGGTGGATAGGTAGCGCCACCTTTCTTTCTCGATTTTGTAGTAGCTTTTCCAAGTCGTCTGTCGTGACGTAGCAGGATGGTTGTCCTTCTCTTTGGCGAGATTATTTTGGAGCAAGAGGTGCTTCATCACCTTGGATGTGGATAACGAACGAGTAGGCGCCTGTAGCGGCTGCCTCAGGGGTTCCCTTGACCGGTGAACTCGACAGCTGGAGAAATCTGCAAATGAATTCAGTCTCTCCTCATTCATATCTTGAAGGGATTGGAATCTACCTGAAGAAGCTTCACCAGTTTCAGTCTGCATACCTGCACCCCTACTTCCTCTGAAGATATGTTACTTTAAATATTGATGGAATCTACAATATGATCACTATCTTCATTATTATGACCACCAAACAAATCAAAAGGACCAGTAACTTCCTTATCTTTATTTTTTTTTATTTTTTTTTAGTCTATAAACCTGCTTAGTAGCAACCTGATCAAAATCAACACCTTGCTCTCTTCTTTTAATCCTGCAATAATCTTCAAAATGCCCAACAATACTGCAAAACTTACAAAAGAATGGCTTCTTTGGATAACAACTTCTTGAGCAAAACCTCCATATTTGTTCTCAATCCATATTTTCTCAGGGATTGGTTTTGTCATGTCAATTTCAAGTAAAACACTTGCATAATACCTATTTTTCCTCTTAGCAGTTGTCTCATCGATTTTAACAGGTCTACCAACTGCTTTATTTTCAACAATATCTTCTCTTTCCAATATTCAATAGCAAGTCCTGGAAAATTTGCCCAAGCAAAAGTTGTGGTGGACTTCTGATTTTCAGGATTGAAATTCTTTTCCCACTCCTTAACCTTCAAAATTTGAGCCTCAACAGACCAGTACCCATTCCATACATGTAATTTATCAACTTCATTAAACAACTAAATTATAAAAAAACCTTTTCCCAGAGGAATAAATTGGACATCACCTGTAAGTTTCCATTGTTTCTTTAGCTCTATTTCAGCAACCTCAATCTTCAATTTTACAAAATCTAACCTACCAATCAAGCTGAATGACCATTCTTCAATACTGTCTTCCAATTCGTCATCCAAAATTAGTATTGAAGGGTATCCATGAGCAATTTTTCCCAAAATAGGAGATTCACCATAAGAATCCATCAAACCCTAAAAAAATATTTCTAGGGTAAAAACTGACGAAATCAGACCGATTATTCTCATAAAAACAGGAAATTAATGACCACCAATCATTAAACTAGTTATGATTATGAACTATAATTTAATCTAACACCTGAAAACTGAAGAAATCGATGAAGATCTGAAGAATTGAATGCGAGAGAAGATTTTGACTTTTGGTCAAACGAGACGGCCAAAGTCAATTAAACGAAAATCTAATACTGGAAAAATTTAATCTAAGGTGGATATAATTAGGTTGTTCGTGAAAACCCCAATCAGGTTTCAGAACTTATAAACCCTAATTATCCCGTTAGGTTTCTGAACAATTCCTAACGACGGGAGTTTGCTTTATTAACTTCTTGTAAGTTCCTTGAAGCGAATTCGAGATTTCCATTAAATCATCATGAGGAGATCATCTTTCGTATTCTCTGTTAAAAGACGGATTGAGTACAAACCTTTAGTATTCTTTGTTGAAAGACAAATCGAGTACAAACATGCGTCCTGTTAGCAGCAAGGTAGAGCTAGTCTTCATGAAGGGAAGTGGAGCAACTCTTAGGCCTGTAAAGGACGTTAGCTAGTGGAATCAAGTGCGTAGGCTTCTGGGGAGTAAGAGACGTAGGAGCACAACGGTAGCTGAGTTGCTTGGAGGGTTATGAAAAAGAAGGGGTACCGAAATACTACCAACTTTTCGTCTGGGATCGTGAGTCTTATGGTAAGATATGAACGATCTCAAAAATCAATATCCAAATCTGATAACCGGAGTAGGATCACAAGTGATTGGTCCAACTCAAGACAAGTCTTGGTAAATCCCCTGGATGGATTATGGACCAACTCGACGGTTATTAATAACGTACTTCTTGTGCTTGCTTTAATTATATAATTAGAGAATATAATGAGGAAAGTAAAGCGCACAAGACACCAGAGATTTTTTTAACGAGGAAACTACGACCTGTAAAAAAACCTCGGGACCTCGTCCAGATTGAAAACCACACAGTACAAACTGCCTACAAACACTAGCCTATTATAAGACTTCGGTCTGGGATGTAGCAGAGACCAACTGAAGCCCTCCAAGCGAATTGGCTACTGTCGCACTCCTTACGTCTCTAGATCCCCCACAGATCGTCACGCACTTGATTCCCCTAGCTGACGTTCTTTACAGGCCTAGGAGTTGCTTTAATCGTTGTTAAAGTCTTATGTCAACAATACCGGCTTCGCAACCTTAATTACTGACTGTATGTTTTGAACTGTCCTATTCAGTTAAACATACGTAAAGTAACTTCCTTCGGACTGCTCCAGGTCATACGGAAATTTATTTACAAGCGGGGGATGACAAGTAAACCGAGTAAACTATGCCCAACTTGTCTCGACCTCAGTTGTAAAAAGAATCACTTAAGAAACTTATACGACTGGAGCTAACTAGGTCTTACAATACCGAGTGCAGCCGTGCATTCTTCCTTCAACCTTGTATGTAACGTATCAGTTCTTGAATAGCCTTATTGCAGAAGAGAAGGACTATAGAATAGAAAAGAACGTGATCAGGTTACCAAGGTTACTGAAAAGACGAGGGTACCGAGTACACCACCAATCTTTTATTTATTCCACCTATAAGTCAAACCCTGAACGGTTCCTGTACTCAAGAACAAGATCTCCTTCAGATCTGATTGATTCACACGAGGGAGTCAATACAAGAATCCGAAAGGCTATGTCAACAACCAAGTACGATACTGTAATTATAAATGATAAATCAAATATAACGCGAAAGTAAAGTAAAGTACACACAAGATTTTTGTTAACGAGGTAACTACAAACTCGTAGAAAAACCCCGGGACCTAGTCCAGTTTGAATACTCTTAAGAATTAAGCCGCCAACACACCTACTCTCAGACTTCGGACAAGCTGGTGCAGACAATATGACCCTAATACGACTATTAGTCACAAAGATTTCCCCTCAGTATTCCTACGCCTCCAACCACAACAAGGTGGTCACGCACATGTACTCCCTTACGCAAACAGACGTCCTTTACTGTCTTACGCAAGAGTTGCCTCACAGCCCGTCGCGAGGACTATCTTTATCCGACCTCCAATCAGACGATTACAACCTTAGTGGACAACAACCAAATAGCGGAAAGTCAAATCGCTTGATGATATCCTTGGTAACTTAACAGATATTTCACTGAAGTTCTTTTACACTAAGAGCGAGGATATATTAAGTTTACGGCAATAAACTCCTCGTGATATCGATCAAGGTTTCAAAACCTAAACTCCTAAAAGAGCAAACTTGTCGTCCCAGTTGGAATCAAGCAATAATGGATGCGGTACAAATGTGTATGACCGTGGAGACCAATGTACCTGCAAAAAAAAATCCAATAACAGTAATTCTTGATTCCACTCAATATCTATAGTTTAGGCACATAAACTGAAAGCAGTTTGCTGACAAATCCAGGTTAATAGATATAGAGTATGTTCTTATCACAACGATCTTGAGCGGCCTTATATCAGAAGAGAAGGACCTTAGAATAAACAAGATCGCAAGGTTTGATAAACGTGATAGAACAGAACACAAGTACAATACAAAGAAGACTACTAAACATAAACTAGTTTCTCGTAAGAGGTACTTCTAGGCTTCTCGATCCCTAGAGAAGACTTTCTCGCAATTCTAGACCGGGAGCAAAAGCTCAAAGGTAACTGAAAAGAAAAGCGGCAGACACAAGCTATTGGAGATAAGCTTGGTAGAGGGATAAAGCCTTTAGGAGAGAAACCACTCCTATTTATATTGACTAAGGCTTAGCTTTGAAATGAGGCAAACTTAATTTCGGAAATTCCACAAAGCACATTTAATTCCGAAATTCCTCATTTAGTCTCATAGCATTTAATGCGATCTAATACTCTAGCATTTTACTTTTATGAAAAATATAATTCATAAAGAAAATATATTTTCAAAAGATGTTTAGCCAAGAGCAATCAAAGCGAATAATATTCATAAGGTATATTTGGATATTTCTTTCATTCGAAATATAGCGGTTACTAAATATGATCCCTGGGAAAGAGCTCATTTCGAAACGTGTCATTTTGTTTCGAAAATCTCCTTAGATATTATTACTTCCAAATGTCGTCATCAGCTTTAACAATGTCGACATTACTTCCTGGGTATTAGTGGGCTAACCAGACGAACCTAAGTGGAAGCGGGATCTGGTCCAATGTGGTTCAACGTTCCGCATAAACGTATCATAACAGACGTGGACAAGCCTTGTGTGTTAAGCTTAAGTGAACACGTAGGTTCATCATACATTCCGAATCACGCAAATATATATACCATTGGAGTACGGTGCGAGATTCCATGAGTAATATCAAAATGTTAAATCTCCTGAATTCTTGATTCCAATATAGATGTCACGTTAATGGTATCCAACAATTCAAATCAAAACATCAAATGAATAATCAATGAATATTTGATCGAGTAGTAAAATCATACGAAGATTTTAATCACGTACAATATTGATCTGAAATCATGTGTCTTCCTATCTGAAGCGACTAACCATATTTCTGATGATGACTCAATCTCACTTTAGTTGTACATTGAAGATGAACGAATTCAAACTTCAAACTGAGAATATCAAACTCATTAATTCGTTGAAGCATAAATCAAAAAGGTAGAGTTTGAACTTCAAAGTTACGCATTCTGGGATAACCATATTATGGTTTCGAAACGTACAATTTGTTTTGGTAGAAACCAAATTAAGGTTTCGGAACCTAAAGTTCATTATATGACCAGAACCGTATTAGGTTCCCAAATCAAGTTTCCATATAGCAAACGTAAAGCTTGGTTTCGAAATCTAGATTATGTTTAACAAAACCTTAGTTAAGGTTTTGAAACAAGAAACACATATTAAATTCTTCACAAATGTTTGGTGTCGAACTTGAGAGTCCATGTGGTCGAGAACCGTTTCAGCATCACACCTTTTTAGCCTCGACGCAAAGCAATATATTTCCCGGTTCACATAAACCTTTAGGAAACCCCAGGGTAATTTCGACCTTTTAGAACTCACATGGTCAAGACACAATGGCCTTGATTCTCAAGTCATTGTTAGCCAGCAAACATAGTTACGAATCCGTGTTATCTCATTGGTCACAATATTTAGTTTCGGACCAATAGCTTATGAATACGAAAACCAGATTATGGTTTCGAAATCAAAGTTTAGTTTTACCAAACCTACATTGAGGTTTCGAACATTGAAAATGCATACGTTGAGATTACACTAATATTGTTTCGGAATCCATAAGTGAGATATGGCATACGAGATGTTCATATACAGAATCAAATGAATGATTCAGAACTTCAGTATTTAGAGTCAAACCATGACGCAGTATTCGAATCTCGGAACAACAGTATTTCAAGTCTACACAACATAAGTGTGAGTCACAATCTCTCTTACATTAGCTCATACAAGTATATGTAATCAATCCAACAGAGCCAGACTAGGTAAGAAGAGACATAATACTGTGATGGATTAAATCCCGTAGTACTACCGAGATAACATCACATTACTATATCCAACTCGAAAGGTTTTAGGAAAAACCTTTATATTAACTTAGAGATAGAGAAGAAAAGAAAGTTCTAAGCAATATTGAACGTCATAACTTCAACACAAATACCGCAAACGATAAAGTGGAGTTATCTTAAGACACACTGATCACAAGTGATCAAGTCATAACGTAAAGCTCAAGATGAGAGTTATGTTTATGTCTTTTGTAGCACAAGTGTAAAAGATAATGGAATCGCGTTATTTGGATTCACTAACCTCTTGAATGATGAAGCCGGATTTCTTCGTTTGATCTTCACTCTTTCTTCAACTCTTTAAGTAGTGATTCTAAATCCTACCAAAATCTTCCACACCCTAAAGCTAACTCTCTCATGACTTCACCTAATTGTGTGTTGTTTAGCGGTCGAGTTTTGATTACTAAATTTGACAACTAAGCTTGACATACCAACACTTAGTGAGGTTGATCGAGCCATGCTCTAACAATCTTCCCCTTTGTCAATTTTAGTGACAAAAACTCTTTACATAGATGAACGAGAAATTTCAAACTTAAGTTCTACGCTTCGAGTTCTTCTACTTAGCGTGACAGCACACCAATAGTACCTGCAAAATATGGCGGTCTGCAAACAAGATATGTACTATTGAAAAATACTGATAACTAATACACTTTCTCCCCCTGAATGTAAGTTCGGATGTCTATCAATGTCCGACGTATTGTTATTGTAACGACCCGTCCCTCCACCGATATTGTCCCCACTTAGCCACTGCGGTCATCCGACACACAATTCAACGGGCACCGCTGCGGTCATCCGGCAGCAGCTTCTCGAGAGGTCACCCATCCCTGGACTACTCCCGCCCGAGCACGCTTAACTGCAGAGTTTTTTTTCCAACTGATGAGTTAATTATGCTTGAAAAGGCCTCGGTGTTATGAAAGGAGAATTCATTACTTATATTCCATTCGGCGAACCCTACCTGCCGAGTCGGGGTATTACAATACCACCACCTTTAAATTGGAGCCGTCCTCGGCTCCGGAATATATTTTCAAGCCCTGATCTCCGACGTTCCCTGGCCCTCATGAGATGAGCTACCTGGACCAACCCCTCCAGCGTACTCTCCCACCCTCGACGGGTGAACCATCGTCGGCTCTGATATCATCTGTAACGACCCGTCCCTCCACCGATATTGTCCCCACTAACCACTGCGGTCATCCGACAGTGTGGGGTTTTCTACGGGCACCCCTGCGGTCATCCAGCAGCAGCTTCCTGGGAGGTCACCCATCCCTGGACTACTCCCGCCCGAGCACGCTTAACTGCAAAGTTTTTTCCAACTTCTGAGTTAATTATGCTTGAAAAGGCCTCGATGTTATGAAAGGAGAATTCATTACTTATATTCCATTCGGCGAACCCTACCTGCCGAGTCGGGGTATTACAATACCACCACCTTTAAATTGGAGCCGTCCTCGGCTCCGGAATATATTTTCAAGCCCAGATCTCCGACGTTCCCTGGCCCTCATGAGATGAGCTACCTGGACCAACCCCTCCAGCGTACTCTCCCACCCTCGACAGGTGAACCGTCTTCGGCTCTGATACCATCTGTAACGACCCGTCCCTCCACCAATATTGCCCCCACTTAGCCACTGCGGTCATCCGGCAGTGTAGGGTTTTCAACGGGCACCGCTGCGGTCATCCGGCAGCAGCTTTCCGGGAGGTCACCCATCCCTGGACTACTCCCGCCCGAGCACGCTTAACTGCAGAGTTTTTTTCCTACCGCTGAGTTAATTAAGCTTGAAAAGGCCTCGGTGTTATGAAAGGAGAATTCATTACTTATATTCCATTCGGCGAACCCTACCTGCCGAGTTGGGGTATTACAGTTATCACCTGTAGCACTACGCGAAAGTCTACAGTGCTAGTAATATCTAGTGTTACTCCCCCTTAGTTAATGCTTTCATTCATTTTTCAATATACGCGCAGGCATTTTTCTCCCTATATGACACTGCTTAATGTCAAAGACCAAGCACTGAACGAAGTCAAGCTATCAATATTTCTCCCCCTTTTTTGTCAAAAATAATTGACAAAGGATATCGAAAATATCTGGGTTCGAGATAAATGCTCAAGTTCAGAGAACTCGATTCAACATATAAGAATGATTGCATTCATAAGGGTCAGCATTTCGACAAGTTACACAATATATATATATATATACTCCCTCCGTTCCACTTTACATGCTATATTAGGGTTTTTTTTATGTTCCAAAATACTTGCTATAGTTGATTTTTTTTCCCCACAATTTCCAACTACACCCTTCCATTTTATCTTGGAAATATAAGCTTTCTTTTAAAATAAACAAAAATAATTAATGTTTTAAGACTTTTATCAAGGGTATGGATGGAAAAAACCCATACCTCTCTCTACTCCTTAATATTTGTGCAAAACCCTATTATAGCAACTAAATTGGAACGGAGGGAGTATATGATAAGCACAAGTAACCTATCAGGAAATATAAAAGATATAAGCAGATATAAATTATATTCTCTGTATATTCCACAATCACGCTCCCCTAAAAATATATTCTATTAAGCACAAGTTCACAAAAGAACTCTCCCCCGTTGGTTGTCATTCCCTCGGATATGAGAACAACGGAATAGTCTTTGCCAGAGAAAGACTTAGATCTGATTTTGGTTTTTCGAACACGTCCGTAGTCATAATAGATTATACCAAAAACACTGATTTATGCGTAGCTTATAGCTCCTAGTCGTGAGACACAAGGATATCCAATAGTATTGTGACTTGCATAAAATCGATCTCATCCTTACATAGTTATACTTATACCTGCAACAAAGTCATTAGTACAAACACAACAGCCACAAACATAAGGAGACAAATGATATCAAGATATTAAAACAATAAAGATCAGCTCCATAGGAGATAAAAGAATTATCTTGATAACCTGCAACATACATCCATAATAGATTCGGAAATATTAACTCAATGTTGCATTCGAAACTTGAGCACTATTTAGGTTTTCTGATTTTCTAATTTTTATATTTTTCAGAAAAATGATTCGAAACTGCGTAAACAAATATAATATATTTTTAATTTTCGAATTAATTTTTCATAACCAGATTCGAATCATACGCAAATAAATAATAATATTTTTTATTTAATTTTTCGAAACAGAAAATAACAAAAAGAATGAAAGTATTACTAATAACTGTTTTATTTTATTTCATAGATGAGTACTCTTTAGTTCAGTGGTGGAAATGGATATATTTTCTCACGTTCTTTGTTCACCCAAAAGTTGTTGACAAGGTCTTCTAGACTCTTTCTGAGCTCAGGGTTATCTTTTGCATTACGAACCAACATGTGTTGTATATTTCCTAGTTGTCTTCCAATCCTGTTGATCTTATCTTCAAGAGAGAAACTTGGATTTTGGCAAAAAGATTCTCCAGACACAGATGGTGAGATAGAACATACCGTTTCCTCTTTAGAACGCATTCTATTTATCATATTTTTGTTTATGACACAAACATTCTTGACTTCAGGACCAAATACTGAAAAGCATGTTCCCTTGACAATATCAGAAATTAGACATGGAAAACCTAGACCTCTCTTCCACTTCGTGTCTTGACTCTTAAAAATAAGAATCATTTGTTGTACAATGATTTTGCAGATATTAATCTTCTTGTGTTTGTTTTCATCTTCTTCACATAGAAAGTAGACAAACTCAGCAACAATCTTACTCCATTTGAAGTGATGATATTGACTTCCAAAAATATTCGGAACAATCATTTTTCCAAGAACACGTAGATCCATTGGAAGTACATTGGTAAGAAGAAAATCCTTGTTCCAAGTAGTCTTTTGTTTTGATAGTCTCAAGGAGATGTCTTTGTAATCAACTTCATGACCTGTTAAAACTTGATCATACTCACGAGCATTAATCATTCCACTCATAGTAGCAATAAGATCTGCATCAGCATCGAAACACTTCTTTCCAACAATAATTTTGAAAGATGGCTTGCTTTCGTCGATGTTTGAAATATCGTTGTAAAATACCCTAACAACATCTAGAGTCGAAAAGATTGTGGCCCTTTTCTGTTTCGAGATTCTTTTCTCCTAGTTGGCAATTTTACTAACCATTTTCTTTCTTTCAACATTTGAATCCATTGGACCGATTCTGAAAACACTCAGACATGTACTTTTTGGTTTCAAAACTATATATATATATATAGGGACATTGAATCCTATTAATTGGAAATCGTATCTATCATGGAAGGAGAGATATCGAAGATTCTAGAGGAGTTTTAAAAGAGGAAACCAGGATTCGAAATACGGATTTTTCTAAAAATAGTTTTAGGACATACTAATATATTATATTTTTATGAAACACATTATTTATATCTAAATTCTATTTACATATGGTATGACTCACAGCACACGAGAAATTTCGAATTCGTCATATGACTCCATAAAGCTATTCTGTGGTGCATGCATTAGGCACATACAAATATAGTGTTGAAATGCGTACCTCCTTTTTAAAAATACAGAGAGTAAACCATGTAGATGAGCCTGTGGTTTGGGAACACTGTTTATCATATTACTTAAGAGACTTTTGTTTGAAGAAAAGTTTTTATCACAAAAGTGTAATATGATAGCAGTGTTTAAACCAGCAATAAGTCGTACTAGAGGTGTCTTGAGTCGTCAAATATTTCTGAGGCTCTTCTTTAGAAATTGATGAAACATACATAGAATCACACGATTCTAGATCAGAATCACAATCAGAATCAATGTCCAGGTAGCTGGCGACTACAACCATGTCCATCAGGAAGTCATGAATAACCTTACTTCTTTCCGGCCTTAGAAGTACAGGTGTTTTCAACAATTTTAATTCCTCAAACAGTTTGTCTGCATGATCATTTACATGTCGACAATTGTTTAGTATTCTCTGTGTTCTGAGTGACGATTCAGAGAAGAAATCAGAAATCATTCTTGAAGAATCAGTCACGCAGTACGAGGTATCTTGTGAGGGATATATTCTTATAGGTTGGATCGAGCCAAACACAGATTGTTAGATCTTAAGGTGTTTGCCTGCTCTGATACCAATTGAAAAGACGAGCGTACCGAGTACACCACCAATCTTTTATTTAGTCCACCTATAAGTCAAACCCAGAACAATTTATGTACTCAAGAACTCAAGAACAAGATCTCCTTCAGATCTGATTGATTCACACGAGGGAGTCAATACAAGAATCCGAAAGGCTATGTCAACAACCAAGTACGATACTTTAATTATAAATGATAAATCAAATATAACGCGGAAGTAAAGTAAAGTACACACAAGATTTTTGTTAACGAGGTAACTTCAAACTCGTAGAAAAGCCCCGGGACCTAGTCCAGAATACTCTTAAGAATTAAGCCGCCAACTAACTACTCTCAGACTTTAGACTAGCTGGTGCAGACAATATGACCCTAATACGACTATTAGTCACAAAGATTTCCCTTCAGTATTCCTACGCCTCCAACCACAGCAAGGTGGTCACGCACATGTACTCCCTTATGCAAACCGACGTCCTTTACTGTCTTACGCAAGAGTTGCCTCACAACCCGTCGCGAGGACTATCTTTATCCGACCTCCAATCGGACGATTACAACCTTAGTAGACAACAACCAAATAGCGGCAGGTCAAATTGCTAGAAAATATCCTTGGTAACTTAACAGATATTTCACCGAAGTTCTTTTACTCTAAGAGCGAGGATATATTAAGTTTACTTGGGCAATAAACCCCTCGAGATATTGATCAACCTAAACTCCAGAAAGAGCAACCTTGTCGTCCCAGTTGGAATCAAGCAATAATGGATGCGATACAAATGTGTATGATCGTGAAGAACAGTGTACAAAACAAATCCAATAACATCAATTCTTGATTCCACTCAATATTTATACCTTAGGCACACAAACTGAAAGCAGTTTGCTGAAAAATCCAGGTTAATAGATATAAAGTATGTTCTTATCACAACGATCTTGAGTGGCCTTATATCAGAAGAGAAGGACCATATATAGAATAAACAAGATCGCAAGGTGTGATAGACATGATAGAAAAGAACACAAGTACAATACAAGGAAGACTTGTAAACATAAACTAGTTTCCCGTAAGAGGTACTTGTAGGCTTCTCGGTCCCTAGAGAAGACTTTGTCGCAATTCTAGACCGAGAACAAAAGCTCAAAGGTAACTAAAAAGAAAAGCGGCAGACACAAGCTATTGGAGATAAGCTTGGTAGAGGGATAAAGCTTTTAGGAGAGAAACCACTCCTATTTATATTGACTAAGGCTTAGCTTTGAAATGAGGCAAACTTAATTTCGAAAATTCCACAAAGCACATTTACATATTAATTCCGAAATTCCTCATTTAGTCTCATAGCATTTAATGAGATCTAATACTCTAGCATTTTACATTTATGAAAAATATAATTCATAAGAAAATATATTTTCAAACGATGTTTAGCCAAGAGCAATCAAAGCGAATAATATTCATAAGGTATATTTGGATATTTCTTTAATTCGAAATATACCGCTAACCAAATATGCTCCCTAGGAAAGAGCTCATTTCGAAACGTGTCCTTTTGTTTCGAAAATATCCTTAGATATTATTACTTCCAAATGTCGTCATCAACTTTAACAATGTCGACATTACTTCCTGGGTATTACTGGGCTAACCAGACGAACCTAGGTGGAAGTGGGATCTGGTCCAACGTGGTTCAACGTTCCGCATAAATGAATCATAACAGACGTGGACAAGCCTTGTGTGTTAAGCTTAAGTGAACACCTAGGTTCATCATACATTCTGAATCACGCAAATAGATATACCATTGGAGTACGGTGCGAGATTCCATGAGTAATAGCAAAATGTTAAATCTCCTGAATTCTTGATTCCAATATAGATGTCACGTTAATGATATCCAACAATTCAAATCAAAACATCAAATGAATAATCAAATGAATATTTGGTATCATACGAAGATTTTAATCACGTACGGTATTGATCAGAAATCCTGTGTCTACCTTTCTGAAGCAACTAACCGTATTTCTGATGATGACTCAATCTTACTTTAGTTGTACATTGAAGATGAACGAATTCAAACTTCAAACTAAGAATATCAAACTCATTAATTCGTTGAAGCATAAATCAAAAAGGTAGAGTTTGAACTTCGAAGTCACGCATTCTGAGATAACCATATTATGGTTTCGAAAGTACAATCTGTTTGGCAGAAACCAAATTAAGGTTTCGGAACCTAAAGTTCATTATATGACCAAAACCGTATTAAGGTTCCCAAATCAAGTTTCCATATAGCGAAACATAAAGCTTGGTTTCGAAATCTAGATTCTGTTTAACAAAACCTTAGTTAAGGTTTCGAAACAAGAAACACATATTAAATTTTTCACAAATGTTTGGTGTCGAACTTGAGAGTCCATGTGGTCGAGAACCGTTTCAGCATCACACATTTTTAGCCTCGACGCACAGGAATATATTTCCCGGTTCACATAAACCTTTAGGAAACCCCAGGGTCTTTTCGACCTTTTAGAACTCACAAGGTCAAGAC
>JAJJMA010204270.1:0-13894 GCA_023529015.1 Papaver nudicaule | reverse complement strand
CGCGGATTCCTTAGTCGACCCTTCGGTACCAGTATTTTCGTCAAGGCTCTTCTCTTTCTCCTCATCCATTCCATTCCCACCCTCATTCGGCCTCTCGCCCAAAAATTCATTCCCCTCTTTTACATCCTCACCATCAGCATCACCATTCTCGCTACCCATTTCTTCAAGTTCTTCCTCAACCATTTCCTCTAACAATTGTGCCACTATCACCTTGACATTTTTGGCAGGAACTAGTTCCTTATCGGACTCTAGCGAGGCATCGGGATCATTCACACCAAGGCGATAATAGGGAGGCCACATACCGAAGTCCCTAAACAAAAACCGACCATGCTGGCGGCTAAACAAGGCTGTTCGATATGCTCCTTAAGCTTCACAATCTCCTCATCAAACGATGCAATCTTGCCATCCTTCTCCTTACAAGCACCGTGCAAAAGGACAAGTTCATTATTCTTGCTTTTCAACTCGGCGTCTAGCTTCGAAGCTAGCTCTTTCTGAGTCTCCAGTTTTTGGGAATAAGAGTCTCGCTCTTCAACAGCCTTTTCAAGTTGTTTTCCCAGATCCTTCACATTACCTAGCAACATAATAAAGGAAATCAATTACAATGCTCTCAGCAAAAAGATACAAGAAAATTTCTAATGTCAAAAACAGTCACCTCTGCTTCTCTCTAAATCCCCTGAGAGATCACTCTTCTCCTGCTGTAAACGAAGAATTTCCTCATCAAGGTGAGTAATCTCAAGACCTTGGGCACGGGATAGATCCAGTAAAAACATTTCATGGTGACGATACTGTAACAAAGCGCACAATTAAGCAAACAAAAAATGATGCACACAAGGCAAGTCAAGCAACAACAAACTCACAGCTTCGACAAACGCTTGATGCACAGTCCATGCCGAGGCAAGAGTACTTCTATCCTAGTAACCCAAAAAGGCTTGAGAAAGGAATTTGGCAACGGAAGGATCAAGATGATGATTTTGAGGATCTTTAGCATATGCCTTCAGGTGATTGGCAAGATCTTCAGCATAAGGACCAGGAAGGGAACTTCGCTCCAAGAAAATCTGAGCCTCCACCTCCGAGCAAGGTCTTTGCACAAAGTTGGTAAGAGCCGAAGAAGCGCCTAGAGCAGACTGTGACGATTGACCCAGCGAGGCGCCCACAAGACGATCATTGGAACCATACTCATCCAAATTCATACCAGATTGGTGAAGGTCAACAGTGCTGGCGTCAGGGAAGGCAGAGGCAGAAGGTCCTTGGGTTGGCACAATATTTTGAGAAGCCGACATTGAAACAGACCCCTGAAAAATATGTTCATTCACAGGACCCTTCCTTAACCTTTTCAAAGGTTCGGCCCTCTCATCTTCGGTCTCTTCGTCGTCTACATCCTCTACAGACACATTGGAAGGAGCAATGAAACCTTTGCTCTCTGGTAACATGCCTCTTCGATCCCACATCTCGGGTAGAAGTTCTCACAATGTCCTTCCTTGGATCCCCCGTGACGACCTTCTCCCGTTTGGGATCACATAGCGAAAACGCCATCTTTCCATCATTAACAACAATCACATCGTTCTGCTGAAAAGTAGTCAATTTATCAGGTTCTAAACAGAGGCAGGTATCCATACCCATTGCATAACTGAGGCATGTAGTGTTTATCACCTGACCACTTTCCCCCTTCCCAGAAGTACCTAACCTCGAGAGCATTTTTATTTTCTTCGGATCATCAGCATGCTCTTGAGCCTGTTGATTTTTCAGTTTCTCTTGCTCCAACTTCTGAAAAAAGATGTGTGAGTAAAGAGTCAAGAGGAAAGTAATTAAGAAAAACAATCTTGTCATACCTTCTGCTTAAGAGTGGTAATCTTCTCCTGGGACTTTTTACGCTCCTCTTCAGAGAAGTGAATCTTGTAGAATTCAACGATAGAAAAATTATGTTCATCATTAAACTTTGTTCGCTCGACCCTCTTCTCCTCGTCCTCATACCGAAGAGAACGGGACCCTCGATGAGTACATGCTTCAAAAATCACACCTCGTCGCTAGAATGGCGAAAAAGCGTGTTCGTCTTAGATCCAGAAAGATCTACATCACCAAGAGCATGCGAAGAGTCAGCCACCTTACACTAGTGGAAATAGCCCGTTTTAACACGGCTGGGGTGTGTAGTTAAACACGGTTTTGCTACACACACCATCCGTGTTAAAAAGGGTGGCAGTTTAGGCGTGTTACTTTGTATAACACACCTAGGAGGGGTAGCGGTTCTGCTACGCACTTGGGTGTGTAGTTATACTACTACGGTCTATATCCGTAGTAGTCTAGGTTTCTGAAATAAAAAAAAATGATTCAGATTCAGCTGCAGTCAGAAAGACTGAGCCAAATCTGATCCAACATGGATTCAGCTAACTAAAACAAAAAATGAAAAAAGTTTAAAATGAAAAAATTAACTTCATATTAAAAACTCTTTAATTTACAATATTAACAACTTTGTATGTCTCAAGTTGGAAAATCTAAAGAAAAATACATGGTACAAACACATCCAAATCAACACCAGTTTACACTTGGGCTAAAAAAAACAACCAAGAACAAATACTGAATTCTCACCACTTCAAACTTAACATAATTGAATGCCCGCAAATAACTGGAGTGTTTTTGCCAAGGTCAACAACTCTTTGTACTCTGCACAAGGATAAAGATTGAACTGTTAGAACAAAGGTAATGATGTAACATGTCTACGACAGTAATACCAAACAACAAGGAACTAAGTTCTCTCATTTACACCTATAGAATCAAACAATACAGATAACTATCTACAGATTCAAACAAATACAGATGGATATCTACACATTCAAACAAATACACCTAGTCATTCATATTTTCAAACCATGGCTGAAAAAGATGCAAGGAAGTCAAAAACTAGTAAACCGACCCAACTCCAGTAAGGGGAGAAAATTCACCAGTTGAAGGGTTCTTGCATTCAGGGGTGACAACCAATTAAACCCCAACAATAGAATTTAAGTACTTACTGTTGTGAACTTTAAGTAATGAACTAATGATCATATACTGAACAACTTAGGATTTAAAGGCAAACTCGTATTACCTAAGCTTAAGGAACTAGATATACCATGAAAGAAAACAAGTTGCAGATCATAAAATGCTATTCTCGCTAGCGACAATACAAGTGGAAAAGCTGAGAAATAAACCACTAATGGTAATGGGACTAGCGACATACAGGAAGCAGTAGATACTAAAGCCCAACAGTACTCAATGGCTAACATTTATGGAGTAATTAAAGTTGCAATGACACAATCTATAATAGAATTTGTGAAATAAATCACCATGAAGAAAAAACTTAAACCAATTTCATATGATCTGCTAAGAGAGATAGTGAAGTAGAACTTATATAAAAGTATAGATAAGTTTTAGACATCACACTTCTCGATATACATGTAATGAGTAATAGAGTTACCTGTTTTTTTTAACTTCTGCTTGGGTGGTTGTACCACCAATTCATCCATAACGACATGGCCCTGTACAAAGATAATGCCAGAAACAGAACCACTAAGGTAACAAAAAACAGAACAACCCTTAATCCTACATCACTACAATACACAAAATTAAGCTTGAGAAATATTTAGTCGATTCACTCCTTTTGATGACTTAAGCACAACCCTGTTTGCATCCACTGAAAATCAATAATAACGTACATAAATATTAACCACGTGTACCTTAGAATCTTTCAAAACGGGTAGTAAGTTAAAAGCATTTCATTCTTTATGGCTGGTAAATTAGTATCAACTTTTGGACAGATAACTGTACATGGGATGACATCTGAGTAACGATTTTTTGCCAGATTGACATTCTCAAGTGCTTCTCTGCAGCTTTGCGTCACAGCAACTTTCTTATATCTGTTGGCCTGTTGTCCAAGATATTTACTAGAGTTAGTACTGCAAACATATATGACGCTGGAAGATAAATTATATCTAGGAAACAACAAAATACACTCACATAAAAATAGACAAACAATAGAACGTGGAAAAGCTCTTTTCTTAGATAATACTCAATAATCTTAAAGGGTCTATTAAGATTCTGGTTCACATTCAACTATGCTATCCAAATGACATCAGTAGACATTGATAGTCTAATCCTATTGGCACCACCTCCCTATTTCCTTGTTCTGGCTCCATAATAATATGCTTTTTGCAAGACCTTCATTTTTCATCAATTGTATATTCTAGTGATGGTTCCACTGAGTTCTAATTTCTAGTGTACCTCTCCTTGATTAAACTATGTAAATCTATCAACTAACGGAAGGTAAAATGTCAGTGTTATTCTCGTGTATACTTGTTGAAGCTCTCGACTTACATTCTGCAAAGTAGGCTATTTGCTTAACAAGCAATTTGAAGTACCTAAAACCTAAAAACAAGACTCAAAATTGCCTATGTTAATGGCTTGTAGTTACATACCAAAATACAAAATGCAGTAATCAAAGCTTCAACATGAGAAATCTCTCTAAGCATTATAAAATCAATTCAACTTTTGATGTTCTATACACTCAACGCATTAAAACCAGAAACATTCAAAATACCCAAAAATAAAAAAATAAATAAAATAAAATATTATTTCATCTCAAAGTTGTACAAAATGATATTCTTAATGCTCTTCAAAATCTATCGGATCACAAATTCGTAATACTAGAACGAGATAGGGATTATACCTGTAAGCGATCAAATTCTTGTTCAATCTTATCGGGAGATCGAGCCTGGTCCTTCGATGATTTGACGGCATCAGAGTAATAGAATAACTGACCTTTGGAAAGAACAAGTTTAGAAGGAGGATCAGAAGAGAAATCGAAGGGTTTTGTAAGAGAAGTCGAAGATGAAATGGATGATTTTCCAGCGGAAGTGGCAGCCATTGCTAACAAAAATCATTTCCACCCAATCAAGATTCAAATCTGCATATACCAAAAGAACACATTAATCAAGATTTTGGGCAAAGCCATTAACAGAGATTTTTTTCCCCAGATTAATAAGATTAAATCCAACAAAAATAAACAAACCCATTAAAAAAAATGAAAAACAAAGCAAACCCATTTAAACATATCAGTACCGACACCATTGAAACATTGTTATGGATTTCACTTTCTTAGGGTTTTGAAATCCATAACGCAAACCCTAAGAAAATTATAGGAATTGAAATCTAAAGAGAAATTTCACCTCAAACAGACTCCTTTAGGACCTAATAGTTGCGGACTATCCTGCACAACAAACAAAGAAATAATTAAAGATCTTCACAAATCCATTAACAAATAGGTATGAGAGTGAGAGCAAACCTCTTAGTAGTGATGAACAACAGATGGACAGGAGCTAGGGAGCACAGAAGAAAGGATTTTAAAGCGAGAGATAAAGAGAAGATAAGAAAATGGTTTCCATGCGAGAAAAGAAAGTATATTGAGAGTAGATCTAGTTCCTGGCGTTAGTTTCTAAGGATAAGAAGAAATGTAAATAACTCTGCCTTTTAGCTCTAACACGGATGATGTATGTGGTAGCGTGGGTAGCAGAGTTGATGGCAAACATGTAAATAAAATTAGCCAAATCTGCTACGCCATTTCTTGATCTGCTACACACTATGGCCGTAGTACCCATTGCTACGGAGAAAGTGTGTGGTTGTCTAGTGTAGCAAAGTGGCTGATTTCCACTAGTGTTACCAAGGCTCACACTCCAAGGAGCTTTCTGTTTAAGTAAACTCTTTTCTACCTTATAGTACTTGAAGAAATTCTCAGCAGTCCAGAAAGTCGGAGGATGCTTAAGCTCTTCGGGAAGCTCCTCGTAGTAATACGATTTGCCCTCCGAACGAGCAACCCACTCACGAATAACCCGAATTGAAATCCCGTTCAACTGCATTACGCCACAAGGAGGACTAATTTGGGAGTAAATCTCATAAAAAAAAGGGGGTTGGCTAGATTGTACAACGGAATAGGAAGACCGGCACTAAGCTGCTCACTGGAGACGATCAACCTTCTGTCACTACACTTATGGGTGGAAAGTAGTTCAGGGGATAGGTTAACCCTAACCGAGCTCTTACAAGGGAAAAGATTCATGTCTAAACCATAAATCTTCGTTCTTTCTTCCCAGTTGAGTTTCTGGGGATCCACCATTTTTCGGGGAAACTCACTGCCGGACGGAACATTCTTCTTAGGAGCCTGAAAACAGAAAAAAAAAAAAAAAAGTTAGAAAGAAGGCGAGGAAGCATGAATCAAGAAAAGGAAAATATAATGGAAGATAATCATCAAAACTTACCATGATTGAAATGATAGAATCACAAAAGGAGACGACAGAGAGAAGGTTTGGAAAACTAAGGTATCTCTGAAAACGGTGAAGGTTTAAAGAAGAAGAAGAAGAAGAAAAAGAGTGGGCGAACAAGTTTAAATAAGATGTGGAACCGACGTAGCAGGTAGAAGATAGAAGGGCGAGGGTTTCTAAACCATTTAAAGCAACGTGTGTCAATTAAAGAAATTGAATGCTGGACACGTGTCGAAGAAGGAGAAACACCAAGGGTTTTCTTCTCCGAACCTTCTTGATCTTCGGATAAGAAAAGAGAAAAAATGTGGAGGGTAAAACACCCTCGGGACACGTGTAAAGATCGGAAGGACCGATCCCCCCATGAGATATCGCACCTTGCTTCGGGATTAACCTACAGAGTTACTCCGAGGCAGAGATCGGCGAAGAAAGACTCGCACTGATCATCGAAGGAAAGAAGTGCGAAGACATCTTCGGAGGGATCTCACCGAAGGAACCGCCTTACTCGACAAGCTCTGACACCACCACGATTGAGTAGTCTGTCTTATTAGCTGTAAACCACTCAGACTCGGCCTATATAAGTAGATCTTAAGAAACATTGTAAGGGTTGGATTCTTGGTGTAACCTAAGTGGTGAGAGTGCGATTAGGTTTGTATCTCCTCTATCTCCTTAGGATCATATCCATGTACTAGTTAGGCAGAAGTACAATTCATCGTTATATACTACCTCTTGTTATCTGTTCAAAAAATTCATTCACTAAAGCAACTTTGTAGATGCTAAGCTTGTACAGTCTCGGGTATTTTGAGGCAAGAGAGAAATATGGTTTAACATTAGCAAGGTCATACCTAAAGCTTCGACCAATAGTTTATTTGAACTGTGCAGGGCAAAGATTCAGAGCTTCAGTCATTGTAGTATCTACAATGTCATTTGGCTAGTAAGGACCTATTAACTAGTGTTAAGTTTTTGATCCCTATGCCTCCTTTTCTCTTTGGTTTGCAAACCTTATATATGCCACCCAACCCAAGACATCTACCGCACATCCTCGGTAGCTCCCCATAAGAACCTCCTCATTATTTGTTCAAGTTTCTTCTCCACTGTTGTAGGCATCCTCAACAATGACATATAATATACAGGTAGACTCTCCAGAGAAGATTTTATAAGAGTTGTTTTACGTGTCTTATTGAGAAATTTTATTTTCCATTGAACTAAATTCTTGACAATTACATCCCACACAGCCGCATTTTTATTTATAGCTCCAACGGGAATTCTATGACAAACAGTTGGAAGTGACCTAATGCAACTTCCTAGCTCCATTGCCAGTTTGTCAGCCAATTTGTCAGCTCCAATACAATTCATAAAGCTTTTTTTTTTATACAATTTCAGTCCAATGAGAATATCAAACATGATCAAAATAACATGAATGCAACCATCTTACATTTTCTCTATTTGAATTCAAGAAGATTAAAGTGTCGTCAGCAAATTGTAAATGGGATATCATTGTACCACTATCAATAACCTAGAATCCAAATATTTTATTCTCTCTGGCAGTTTCCACTACTAGAAGGAAAAGAAAATGTGATATTGGATAACCTTGCCCGTGGAGGGTAAAACACCCTCGGGACACGTGTCAAGATCAGAAGGACCGAGCCCCCCAAGAGATATCGCAGCCTTGCTTCGGGATTAACCTTCAGAGTTACTCCGAGGCAGAGATCGGCGAAGAAAGACGCGCATTGATCATCGAAGGAAAGAAGTGCGAAGACATCTTCGGAGGGATCTCACCGAAGGAACCGCCTTACTCAACAAGCTCTGACACCACCACAATTGAGTAGTCTGTCTTATTAGCTGTAAACCACTCAGACTCGGCCTATATAAGACGAGCTTAAGAAACATTGTAAGGGTTGGATTCTTGGTGTAACCTAAGTGGTGAGAGTGGGATTAGGTTTGTATCTCCTCTAACTCCTTAGGATCATATCTATGTACTAGTTAGGCAGAAATACAGTTCATCGTTATACACTACCTCTTGTTATCTGTTCATAATGTTATCTTCGGTATTAATATTATGGTCTTCGCACTATACGTAATTTATACATAAACTTGGGTGTGATTAAGATTTGTTGGTTGTAGAGTATAAAGTACCCATGCAGATTTTATACTCACACAGTTTGGCGTTAGAAACAGGGACTGATTAAAACAACTTAGGGTTTTCCTGTGATTTAGGGTTTTCAAATTTTTTGGGGAAATTTTTTCTAGGGTTTCTAAAAACTCTTTTTCAAAAGCGTATTTTCACCGTATTTTCATTTCAAGCTCCACCACCTTGGACGTCTAAAGATCTTCAAAGCTTTAGCATGTTCAAGGGCTTTTGAGCAAATCCCCAGTATGATAAGATCGATATCTTTTCAAGGAATACAAGCTTTGAAACGAAGAGATCTAATCAAAAGCATATCAAACCTCTTCAACATACAGGTCTTTCGATAAAAAATAGGGAAAGGGTCATTCTCAATCATAAGAAACAATCATGAAAATTCCAGGTTTATTTTTAGGATTTCTAATAAAGTAGACTGAAGAATTGTACACACCAGACCATTAGAGCATAACGACAACTATGGACCTCACTTGTCGGCTGCATCTTGTAGGGACCTACGCAGAAAAGACGACAAGAAGGATTATCAAAATGAAATCACCAGACGAAGCCTCGGTACAAAGTGTGCATTGCAACTCAATGATACATTCGAGAAAAAATATCAGCCCACGAAGCAACATCACCGGAAGGATCCATAAAAGAGATAAAGACGGAAAGGAGATAATGATTGTTGCTGAGACAAGGAAATTCGAACCATGGCAGTTGGAACCTATATTTTATTCAACAGAAGACCTTCCCGAAGAAGGTCCGAGCAACACTCCCTGATAGTAACTGTAAACATAAATGAAATACCGCTGCCAAAGATACTGATCGACCCACGGAGTTCAGTAGACGTTTTATTCTGAATGGCATACAGAGAGTACTTTCAAAGTATCTCGCTGGCGCCCTCGGATTACACCATCTACGGATTCAATGGGAGGGCATCAAAACCAAAAGGAGACATCGATCACATTGCCAATATATGTAACATCAATGACGCTACAAACCACCTTCTGTGTCCTAGACATAGAGTCACCACACAACGCAATCTTCGGGCGACCATGGCTGCATGGGATCTTAGGAGTACCCTCTACACTAGTCCGGCGCGAAAGAGAAGAACCGAACCACGAGAAATGAAGCTGGTCAATAGGCATCGGCCCGTTGATCCGTCACGAAAAGGCGAGAACCAAAGGCATCGCTTTCAGGAAAGAGGCCAGATTCACCTTCCAGGGACCTAGACCCAGTGTTCAAGACTTGAAGAATCAATTTCAGGGCAGATTCCTCAGATAGAATCTAGTTTTGCCCTAGTCTCACTAGCCGTTTCTCCAGAAGCTCAGATTCCCAACTCCTACAGGCATAGGCGAAATTAAGGGCGACACCACGGGTCAAAGACGTGTCACGAGAAAGACGTCGAGCAAAGAAGATACGCAAGGCGACACCGAAGAGAGAGGTATAAACAGCAAAAGGCGGAAATAATCGAAAAAAAATCAACCAAGTAATCAAAGGAAACAAGGGAGCTATCACGAAAGAAGCCCCGAAGGATCCTAGTGCTATGAACGAGGACACACCAAATTTTACCTCGACGGAACCAACCGAGGACGTAAACATTGGAGCCAGCGAAGAACCAAAAATTGTGAAAATTGGAACATTAATGAAACAGGAACATCGTGTGGAATTGGAAAGATTGCTAAAAGAATATGCGGATGTCTTCACATGGAAGATGAGTGAAATGCCAGGAATAGACCCAAGCTTAGCGCGTCACCACTTGGACATAAATCCTTTGGTACGGCCATTCAAGCAGCGACCAAGAAAGCTAGCGGATGTATATCAGACAGCAGTAGAATCAGAGCTTAACAAGATGATCGCCACTAGAATAATCAAAAACATACAATATGCAGATTGGATTTCAAACATGGTCATCGTTCCGAAGAAAAACAAAGGAGTACGAATATGCATTGATTTTAGCAATTTAAAATACAGAAGAGGAGACCAGAGTAGCGTTCGAAAAAACAGAAGAACGTACAAAAAAAAAAAAAATTACACAAATTCCTCTTATTCCTACGTCTGCCACGAAGTCGGGTAGCCCCAATACCACGGTCTTCGTCAAAACCATCAAGCATTTCCAAATCAATAATCGGCACATTAGCAGGAGCAACAGGGGCAACAACAGCAGCATTTACCACGGGGGCACCAACCTCCGGAGCGGGACCAGAAACATCTACTACAGGACCATCAACCGGCAGAACAGGAACAAAGTGGGCGGCAGTCTGATCAGCAACGGTAAATTCCTCCTTTACTTCAACCTTCACAGGTATCTCATCATCAAAAGAAATAAGATTTTCTCCAAGCATCAATAAGATTTCCTCACTATGACGACGGAAAAAATATCTTGTCTCATACATGCGGCAGTCATAGGAAGGACCACCGTCTTCTCTGATTCTCTGTCCTATCCTTCTTTCATCACTCCTTATGAGATGATCGAAGAGACGAATCACTTTATCAGGATTACTTTCTCTCCTAGAAGAACCACCACCCTCAAGATTGGCCTCCCTTTCCATTATCATTCGAATTTGTTCTCTTCTGTTACTTCCTTCATAATCCATGGGCGCTTTTCCCCTATCATCCATTTCTTTAAAGATTTTTCTTATCGCTGACAGACGGAAAATGTCAAGAGACGGTCGGTGAAGACTAACTTTTTATAGAAGAACTCCCGATATCACCCAACTACTTGCTTTAAATATTGCAGACGTTACAATTTAGGAAATAAGATAACCGCATTAGGGTTTCCTTGATTGTCGCACCCATTAAAAACATCTCCCATTACCCGATGAAGCAGTTACACACCTTTCAAGTTCTCCACACCACTGTCAACTTTCATGACAAATAACCAGCCACCACCATCATCCACAAGGTAATCAGCATTTAATGATGTATTAGCAAGTTAGCTTATAATCTCTGTTAAACAAAGTTACAACCAAGGACCGAGAAACCGAAGAAGACGCAGTTACAACCGAGGATCAAAGCACCTAAGAGGGTACAGTTGTAACCAAGGAACGAAGCACCAGAGAAGACGAAGTCAAACATAAGGGACGAAACATCGAAGGAAATATAACAATGCCTACGGGATAAGGCACCACCAAAAATTAAACAATAATGGAGGCTCGGTGACATCCAAGAAATTAAACACCAATGAAGGGGCACGGAAAAAGGCGGTAAACAAAGAAACTGATGAAACAACGTATATGAAGTCACGACCCAGCAAGGAGCGGCAAATCCACAAATGCAACATAGGTGACCAAGGAAATGATCCGAAAAGAAGTACAAATCAATTACAATAAGACTTCCGAAGGCAATACAAGATACCCAGGGAACTACACTAACGAGCATGCAGAAGAGAGTGGCTGATAGCATTTACATCAGTACAGGGTTCCATTGACGAGGAAAGCCTTTGCATATAGGAAGCTCCGCCTAGTCACTTCCAAAGGCAAAGAGGAGCAAACACTACAGTAACATCACCACCAAAGGATTCCAGAATCAAATCTTGTTCACACCGAAGGAGCAAAAACCCGAACAACGCATAAGAAAGTAATAACTACTGCTTAGCGATAAAGAAGAGATGACTAGGAGACCGGACTAGCATTAGAAAATATGGGAAGGACATTTCAAAATAAAGTAAGTAGCGTGAAAAGGCGCATACAGGCTAATTGACGAAAAAGATGGATTAGGACTCGGCAATGCATGGAATGCAAAGTATATAAGAGAGTATCACAAATAATATGTGCCTGTATCTCCACTAGAGTGAAGCCCTATCTAATTAGGCACATCCACAAAAGGCCTTAACGTCACAAAAACTAACTGGCCATAGCGCCATATCTCCCCTAGTGCCTCGTCGCAAATAAAAGGCTCTAGCGCCAAGGCCAAGACGCCAAAAATAAAAAAGACCTCGAATAAGCAGGCACAGAGCTGATGATCATATAAGCCGTAAGGGCCCTACGAGCTATATGACACAGTCATCTACCCACAAGACACCCCGTTAACGGTGGATACTTTGCATCTAGGCCACAAGCCAATGATACATTTTAATCCACTAACACACGACCATGAGGACCGCTCTTTTTGAGGCGTCGAGGGGACAATAAATGGGATTAACATCTACCTCTAGTGGTGGATAGAACCCCGAGGCAGTTAATTCGCCCACATTCATGAGAATGGAAGGCAAATTACGCAGCCGAGGGACCTCCTCTAAAAAATTCAGCTTCGAGGGGGGGCTATCGAGAGACAGATGGGTCGAACTTTAGGCCGCGATAGGAAAATAATACCATATATCCACCATAAGTTTCCTTGACCGGCACTCCCCCATTGTGCTACTTTATTATTGAAACACATATATCCACCATAAGTTTCCTACTTTACTTAGGATAAAAATGGGTTATCAGGACGCCACCACGTCCTCTCTGAAGATAATCAAATATCTTCGGTACCTACCTAATGTATTAAGGCAAAACGGATACCTATGCTTTCAATAGCCAGTGTTTGCTTGAAACCAGTGCAAGTAGCTCCCTTTGGGAAGGGTGATCCGTAAGCGCCCCCACTAGCTTGGTCCACTATCTCCCACATCGAAGTTGCACCCCGAGCAACCATAGGAGCCTATGGCAACAAGCAATTTCTCATCTAAACGAGTTAAATGATAAAAGCATCAAAAAAAAATATCCCTCTTTCATGACAAATAACCAGCCACCACCATCATTCACAAGGTAATCAGCATTTAATGATGTATCAGCTAGTTAGCTTATAATCTCTGTTAAATGATAAAAGCCCCGAAGTTGCACTCCGAGCAACCATAGGAGCCTATGGCAACAAGCAATAATATCCCTCTTTTCGAGGAAGGAGAGAGTTGCACTAGTTGTGGTAGGGAGATGGATATTTTTGGGGACCATGCCTTGCATTGCTCGAGTGGTATTGGTCTCAAGTATAGACATGACCTGGTTCGTGATACCTTTGCTGATATTTGTTATCGTGCGGGTGTCCCATTTAGGAAAGAGGTTGATTTGGGATTTCTCTTGGATACCGGTGTAGCTTAATTTGAGACCTGCAGATGTCTTGGTGTACAATTGGGATAATGGACATGATGTGTGTATGGATATCACAGTTGTTTCACCTTTTACATGCATTGGGGTGCGTGCTTTTGTCCCTGGCAAGGCTATTGATGATGTTGTCTTTCGCAAAAAAGACAAGTATCTAGAGAAATGTACTTCTCAGGGCTTTGGTCTTGGTGTGCTTGCTTTCACCACTTTAGGGGAGTTGGGAAGTGATACGGTGGAGTTCCTGAAGAGATTATGTAACTATATGGCTAGTCATGATGGGAACGTTGTAGTTGGGAATTTTCTTTTCTATAGGATTGGGGTTGTCTTGCAAAAAGGGATTGGAGTGCAGCTTGTTGCAAGGCTCCCATCCAATTCTTGTAAACTTCTTTCAGTTGATGATGATTAATAAAATC
>JAJJMA010204259.1:0-15623 GCA_023529015.1 Papaver nudicaule | reverse complement strand
TTTGCTTGCCCATTTTTGGCATTCTAGTTCCACCAAATCCTGTAAAATACATGCAGTAAAATAACACTCGGTAACATTTTGTTTCACCATTATTGAAGGAAATAGTGACATGTCATAGAATGTCAATTCTCAGTACTTGTATCCTTTTTCTTCTGACACTGACAGACCACTAAAATCAATGTCGCACCCAAAAAGGTTCAAACACATTCATAAAGTGTGGGTTTTACAAGCCAGATTATAGACCACTACTGCAATATCCAACTGAAGTGTTCACCACAGCTCATTTTCTTAGCAGTAATTTTCTTGGCAGTAATTTCTAAAGTGAGATGGAGAAAGAGTCACCTTGATGATGGGATCAGTAGAATCGTCAAGGACTTGAATTATGACTCGATCAGATGGCCATGAAAGACCACATGCAGCTCCAATTGAGAGCTTGTAAACCTGCAAACATCAAACATACAGTTGAATTCGTTACAAGGCCGCGCCATCACCATGTACACACTTGCAAGAAGATAGCCATCTAGGTAGAGATAGAAAGAAGAGTAAAGAAGAATTACCTCTCTTTCGTTGTACATTGGAATTTGAACAAGAACCATGGGATAATTCGAATTACCCTTCTCGACATCAACTTCAATCTTTTTGAATTTGTATCGTTTTTCTGGTTTCCGGCCAAACAACTTCACATAAAGGATAACAACACCCATGTACACTCTTTCAATGAACAGCATTACAGACATTGTTAAACAGATAATGACACAGATGTTCAGAAAAGGAGCTAACACTGAACTTCTTACAAAATCCCATGTCACTCCAAGTACTCGAATTACATCATCTTTCGTGAAATGGAGTGGTACTGTTTCTGGAACAAAGCTCGTTGGCAACAACGGAAACCAATCCATTTCACTCAAATTCCCTCTGTACAAAAGAAGTTGATGGAAAAAGAAAACAACTCCAAATCTCACTTCTCACACCCACCTAAACCAAAACCACTAATACATACAACAATTTCTGAGATCCAAACAGAGGCTTAATAAAGAGGAAGAGATCAAAGACACGGAGACAAACAGTAATGTGCAAAGGACTGAGTTGGTAGTGAACACTATAATTCTGTCTTGAGATATTCTCTCATGCACACACTGGTTTTTTCTTACTCCACTTGATTCTAATACAATAATCAAGTAGAAATAGTAGTAGTAGTAGTACTGTAGGACAAATTTGTTATGCCCTACTATTTGCATATGTATAGTAGTATGATTATATATAGCATGACTACTGCTGTACTGCACTCTAAAGTAAACCATGAGTCTAAACAAAACAAAAAAAGACAGGTATTATTTCCAGTTGTTCTCAATCAATCATCCCTTGAATCCTAGTACTTTATTATTGGTTTAATTAAGAATCTTTAACATAAATACTGGTTTTAGTCACGTTTTTGCGAACATGGGATTGATGCGTGAAGGGTTAGAAACTGAAAATAAGAAATCGTATTTGGTTTGGTTAAATGTGTTTGTTATTACTAGTTGAGCTTTAACTTGTTTGATGGTGTGTTTCTTCTTTTCATATTTTGCAAATTCTATCCGTACAGAGTGGAGAAGAAAACACTGAGCCACTAATGTGGGCTTAGGCAGTAGGCATGTAAGGTTTGCAAAGTCCTCGTGAGTTAGTCGCATGTGGCTGGTGGTGGGGGTATCTGAACATGCGATTTTCTTTTTTGACTTTTACTGCTAGAAGAAAAGAGATCCCGTAAACAAATCAACACAGAAAGAAATGTGAGACTTTTTTTTGATCAATTTGACAATTGCATATTGCATCGCATCCTTAGTTCTTGATCTTGGTTTTGTTTTTCTTGGATCTAAAGAAAGAATATGTGGGATTTCACGCCACCCACATGTTGATTAGCTCAGCTAAGTTAAGCTAGGCATTGATTTGTCAATGTTAATTTAGATCTATGTTCATGAGGCAATATAAGTAATGGAATACACAGGTGGAGCATTTTTTATTTTCGATGTCTGTCTAGGAAATATTTACCAGTAAGTCCAAATTTTGGTGCTTTTGATCTAAAATTGAATAGGGTCTCTGTGAGGCTGAAAAGTTTGGAAAAGAAACCATTGTCAACGGCTGGCAGGGGAATATAAAAAAAATTCACAGAAGTTAGATCTAGTTACCAAAAGTCCTATTCTACCGTACAGAAGATATAGTGCAGTGACTGTAGAAAAGGCTCTCCAAACTCCAAAGGGCTTGTTTCAGTAAAACGACTCCTGGAAAATATTTGGTTCCAGACTTGCAATGAGGTACACATGGATTCAATACAGATTTGATGAGGCCTGTAAAACAAAGTTACAATGGTTGTGAGGCATTCCACACATCTATTGTTTCACTTAGCATTCAATTAGATGCCAACAAATTTAACATGTACGATGCGTCACCGACGGAATAAAGGGGCCGGCACACGAAAGGGGTCTTGGAACAAAACCATGAAAATACAAAATAAAATGATCAGCTTTATGCAGATCTCCGACTAGTTGGTGCAACACAAATTTATTTTCCCATGTGGATTCTGAGATTGAATTAAACAACTAGTATAAGTACATCTCTTCATTCTTTTTGAAAGCTGATTTAGGGGCTTCGGAAAAAAACGATGCCCTCAGACTTCTGGTTCCCAGAAGTAATTTTGCTCTCCCCTTATGTATTTTTTTTAAATACCAAAACTACCCCTTTATGTTTAGTGTTAAGACGTAAATTAACTTAAGTAAACCAAACTGATAATCAGTGATTAACCAAAACATGATTAACAAACTTACTTAAAAAAAAACTTAATCAAAAACTGAAAATCAGTGAAATCAAGTGAAGAAGAAGAAGAAGAGAGAAAAAAAAAACCTAACTTTTTTTCTAAAAAACCCAAAATTGAACCAAAATGAGTGAATCAAGCGCCGAAATGGAGCTAGAAGTATCTCCTTCCATTGAGGGTAACTTCATTGAAAAACTAGGTCACATTCACTCCATGAAAATCAAAATTCGTGAACCAGAAGTACTTACGGCTGCAATCTGAAGAACAGCTAGCTGTAAGTTAGTTTACCATTAAAGCTTTAGATCCAAGACGTAAGTTAATATTAGTAGCCGTAACTTACTTACGGCTAATACCGATACTTTGCTTAGCAGCCGTAAGTTCCTTTAAATCAAAATTTTGGTGTCGCAAGGTTACAAGCCGTAAGTACAAACTTAGCAGCCGTAAGTGTAGTTACGGCTGCATTTTTATTTGGCTTAGTAGCCGTAAGTGCATACTTGTTACAGGGCAATGATCGTATCTCAATCTATTCTGGCCTCTTTTTGGCTCCATTAAGCATTGAGTATACGGCCCCATTCATGAGTATACGGCCCCATTCATGAGTATTTGGCCCCATGAAAAAATAATTCTGGCGGATTATGTACTTACGGCTGCTAACTTGTACTTACGGCTGCTAACCTTGCGACACCAATTTTTGATTTACATTGAACTTACGGCTACCAAGTATAGTATCGGTATTAGCCGTAAGTAAGTTACGGCCACTAAGATGGACTTACGTCTTGCATCTGAAGCTTTAATTGCTAACCTAACTTACGGCTAGCTGTTCTTCAGATTGCAGCCGTAAGTACTTCTGGTTCACGAATTTTGATTTTCATGGAGTGAATCTGACCTTGTTTTCAATACAAACGATTAGTTTTAGATGCTTACGTTAGGTGCTACATTGTTCTACCATTGTTGGTTGCATCCATGATCAAAAAAACCAAATCAAAAAATGGTGGAGAAAGGGGAAGTAGGAGAGGAGAGGAGGGGCTGCTAACTTGTTAGGGTGGGGGTAAATTTGGGTAAAAATTAGTATAAATTAGTATAAGGATAACTTAGTCATTTCACGAAATTTTGACACCCCTTATAATGACGGGCTGGACATTTGAAGTAAAAGGGAGGGCATCACTTTTTTGCGAAGCCCCATAATCAGCTTTCTTCTTTTTCTCTTCTCACTTCTGGAGAAATGAAATTTTTGTGATGCAGATTTGACATCAGATTGTAGGACTAATGTTGTTTGGCTACATACTCTTGACTGATTGATTGTTCGATGCATGATTACACTTAGCCTGGTCCAGATACAAGAAAAAAAGCATGTGGCACCTATTTCAGGTTTTAGTACAAAAACAAACAACACGGTGATGATTAGCTCAGCATTATTAACTTGTCATCAATAGCAAATTTAGAAGACTCGTTTTGACCATACAATTAAAAGAATCTCCAAGTTTGTAGTTGTAGTGTAAAAAGTAAAAATCAATTCACAAAATTGGGTTAGATCAAGATTCAAAACATGGGAGAGAAAGATAACGAGAAGTTCAAAAGTGAAATTTCACAAAAGTTAAGCAAAAAGGCTGGCAGAGCTGAAAACACAATGACCAAATATTATGTCATACGCTGTACTTGTGATTAATGCTAAGTATGTTTAATCGAGATATATGTGAGTTGTGCTACTTATTTCTTGGATGGAAAAGGGAAAATCAAATGAAAAAGGATGCTGCCACAAAAGAAGAATGGCAGATTAAGGCCAAATAATGTAACTTCTAATTATGGCAGCACCTCAATAGTCAATACTGTAGTATATTGTCGGTTAGTTTTACATACTTCTCTTTGAGTGGATCAATGCACCGACAAATCCCCCGCAGTCCTTGCAATGTTTCTTTCCCTGCTGTTGTTCTAGCTCCATTGGACACACCTGCAGTTTTGCACAATATATTTTCAATCCCAGTATTTCGATTTTCAGAATTAATAGAATTATTTACAAACACCTTGTATCAAACTATGAAAGATTAACTCAAGATACTTAAAGAAAATAAAACTTTAAAACAGACAATATGATCATCGGATGTGTGCTTTGTCTGCCTTAGCAGCTCTTGCAGCAGCCAGTCCATGATGAGGACGCCCATTTCTCCTAGCAGCAATAACAATTATATTGATGATGCAGGAGGTGGAATTTTGACTGATTCCCAATAGCTAGTCGCCGTATGAAAGCTTATTGAGCAAAACGAATAGGCGATTCAGTAGTTATCAAATGGCAGAGTCTGCGATTTGATAACTACAAATGAATAGGCCATTTAGTAGTTCATTAGGAGTCTGCGACGCAGACTTCTGATGAACTAAATACCAAAAAACAACTAAGTAGCTTCTGGTAACTAAGTAGCATAGAAAAAACACGCAAGTTTGATGATGTGATTGTTGCACTAACAAGATATGAAATTAGACAAAAAGATACGGAATTGAATAGGGAAACACGGGTGAAGCCTTGACGGTCAGAGGAAGGCGGATAAGAGAAACTCGAGTAAATCAAGGTTTAAATCAAAATCCCATTCGAAAATTCCAGCAAGGGATGAATGCTCCATTTGTCATCAGATTGGATCCAGGAAGAAAGACTGTTCAAAACCAAAGAATAAGGACAAGAAGAACTAAAGAAGAGTTCGGACGCGAACATTGCTAAGATCAAGTCTGGTGAGATTGAAGATGATAAGTTCTCGATGATTGTTCATGAATCTGCACTAGTTGCTAACACAACCGAAGGATTATGGACTCGACAACTTCCTATCATATGTGTCCTCGGAAGGATTGGTTCGTTAACTTCGAAAATTTTGACGGACCTAAGGTGTTTATGGGTAATAACAACTCTTGTAAAGTAGAAGCGGTGGGGAAGATCTGTGTAAAGATGAATGATGGTGTCATTCATAAATTTGGAGACGTTTGGCATGTGCTGGAGAAGAAAAATCTAATTTTAGTAGGTGAGCTTAACTCCCAAGGGTTTGAGATGTCTTTGAACCGTGGTGTATTGAAAGCAAAACCAATGGGCTAGTTGTTATCAAAGGTTTGAAACATGAAAATTTGTACTTTCTGCAAGGAAATACATTTGTGAGTGAAGCAATAACATCAATATCTAATAGTATTGCATCGGACACTACCAGACTTTGGCATATGTGCCTAGGGCATATAGGGGAAAAGTATTTGCGAAAGATGATTTCGGAAGGCTTGTTGAAAGGCACATAATCACACACCAAGTTGATATTTTGTGAACATTGTTTGGAGGGGAAGAAAGTGCACACGAATGTATGGGGACCTTCAAGGACTGCATCTTTGAGAGGTAGAAGGTTATAGATGACTTCACTAGAAGAGTATGTGTGTACACCATGAGTAAAAAAGATGAAGTTATGGGAATATTTCTGAAGTGGAAGAAGACGGCCGAGATGAAGACCGTCCGGAAAGTCAGACAATGGTGGTGAATACAAGTCTAATCCGTTCCTGCAAACCTGTGAAGACTTAGGCATTGAGCGTCACTATATAGTAAAGGAGACTCTAGAATGATGTGATTGAGCGCATGAATCATACATTACTAGAGAAAGTACAATGTATGTTGTCTAATGCTGGGTTAGGCAAACAATTTTGGGCTGCAGTTGTGGAATATGCGTGTCACTTAGTGAATTGGTTGCCATCAACGACACTTGAAGGTAAAACTTCGATGGAAGTATGGTACGGTAAACCAGTTTCAGATTATGATTTATTCCATGTGTTTGGTTGTCCTGCTTATTATCATTTGAGGAAAGGAAAACTTGATCCTAGAGCCAAGAAAGACAGCTTCATAGGTTTTCAATCAGGGGTGAAATGATACAAGTTGTGGTGTCCTGAGTCGAAGAAGGTTGTGATAGGTAGAGATGTTACCTTTTATGAGACTGCAATGTGGAAGAATAAAGTGGTAATTGTAACAAGTGAAGAAAGTCAACAAATGATGAGTTTGTACCTAATGAGAAGGCAAGAAGTTCTGTCCAAACAAACAAGAAATCTGAAGTCAAGTGTTGTGACGACGACTTATAATTGGGAACGATTGGCGGTTCATTCCAAGAACCACCAAAACCACAGCCTGAAATACTACTTCTATTACCGAAAGAAGCTATATATACTGATAGTATTGCTCACAGAAAAGAACGAGCAGAAACCAAAATGATATGGGTTTGGGAATATAGCAGGATATGCATTACCGACTGGAGAAGAAGACATACCTTCCACCTATAAACAAGCAACGAAGACAGTTGAAAAGATAGAGTGGGAGAAAGCCATGAGTGAAAAATGGACTCACTTTACAAGAATGAGACTTGGGAGCTGGTGGAGATACCTAATGGGGGAAAGACAATCATATGCAAGTGGCTATATGCGAAGAAGGAAGGATCTTCAATTGCAAACAATGTAAGATTCAAAGCAAGGTTGGTAGCCAAGGGTTACGCGCAACGGGAAGGTATTGACTATAATGAAGTGTTGCTCCAGTAGTAAAGCATACTTCCATTAGAATCTACTTGCTTTGGTGGCGCTCTTTGATCTCGAGCTCGTACAACTTGGTGTGAAAACTGCATTCTTACACGATAACTTGAAGGAGATAATCTACATGAAGCAACCTGAAGGGTTTGAAGTAGCAGGTAAAGAAAATTGGGTGTGTAAACTAACGAGATCGTTATATGGTTTGAAGCAGTCACCTAGGGAGTGGTATAAACGATTCGGCAAGTTTACGAAGACACAAAAGTACACTAGCAGCAACTATGACTCTCGTGTGTACTTCAAACAGCTCGAAGATGGTTCCTTTATCTACTTATACATTGATGACATGCTTATTGCATCTAAGAGTAAGGTGGAGATTCCACGGTTGGAAAATCAGTTGAATAGTGAATTTGAGATGAAAGATTTCGGTAAAGCGAGAAAATTTTTGGGAATGGAGATTGAGAGAGGCAGGAATACTAGCATTGTATGTTTTTCTCATAAGTCTTATTTGAAAAAGGTATTGAAGCGTTTTGGTTTGATGACAAATGCAAGCGGGTAACCCAACCTCTAGCTTGACACTTTAAGTTGAATGTTGAACAGTCACCACAAACAGTGGAGGAGCTAAGGTTAATGGCTGAAGTACCATATGCAAGTGTTGTTGGGAGCCTTATTGCTCATCGGTCATCTTTGAATCAGTGTGTGTCTCCAGCGAAGCATCTTCAATATCTTGCTGACTCAAAGCATCACAAACTTCACACTACCACATGGTAAAACTGTTTTTACCATTAAACTTCTCTATTTCAAACTTTGCGTTCGACATCTACTTAGAACTTTGCGTTCAATATCCACTTAGAACCTGAAGACATCTTCTCCTCCAACTCTGTTTCTGATTGCATAAAAAACTAACTCTAGAGGAAACCCTAGAACCGGCTCTGATACCAGTTTGTTGTGCCTATGCTTAGCTACTTCTCAAATACCCCAAAACCTTATTCCCAAAACAGTAAAATAATGCAGAATTAAAACAAGAACGCAAAGAGTCATATGGATCGGCGAGGGCTTACTCCACTGCAACAAATAACTTATATTGAAAAGAGAAAAACAACAACTTAGAGAAAGAGAAATAACTACAACTTAGAGACATCTTAGAGTTTCACACGATACAATAACCAAAAAGGGTTAGTCTCATGTTACATGACTAGATGCCTTGGAATAGAAGTCCTAAAGGGAATCTAATTCCTAATATAACGAGAAACTAGATTCCTAAGAAAGGTGTAAATCAAGCCAATATCTAACAAGATAAACATAACGATAATAATAAAGATTAAAACAACTAAACCATGACATATTCATGCTGTCCACGCGAAAGAGGTGACACAATTTTCATTCCGGAAAATATCGAAACAAGTATAAACCAAAAGGTACTGTGTATGCTGTAAATATGTGAATTCAGATAACTTACGTACTGCTACGAAGGATTCATCACATAAATCCTTCAGCTCTGAAGTAGTTGTTGATTATTCGACTGACCTTGAAATACCTTTGTTAGCTCAGGAACTTTTTGCTCATACTTTTTGACAAACTTCACAAAAAAAGACTTGTCTACCATTGTAGGGGGTAAAACCCCTCGGAACATGTGTCTCGCATCCAGAAAACAAAACCATGCCAAAAGAACCACACCGAAAGGATTAGTAGCAATGTCTCGGACCGATAAAAGGAAAGAAGTTGCACACGAACGAAGTAAAGACTCGGAAGGAAAGGATTCGGATTACGTCGAAGAACCGAAGCTCAGGGATCAGCCTCGGAGTGTAAACCGACTTACTCGACAGAAACTGACACCACCACGATTGAGTCTTTTGTCTTTATTAGCTGTAAACCACCCAAGCTCGGCTTATATAAGGCGAGCTTGGAAAACGTTGTAGGGGTTGGATTCTCTTTGGGTTGAGCGTAAGTAGCAAGAGAGAGATTAGGTTTGTAATCTCCTCTGGTTCCTTAGGGTTTTATTCATGTAATCTCAGCATTGAAATACATAATGGTTTCTTATATCAAGTCTTTATAGTTTTATTTGGTCTTTAATTACTGTTCAAAGCATCTTCGGCGCAGTTCTTGTTGTCCTCGAACTGCTAAACCACAATTAAATACTGTATGTATGAGTAGATCTGATGGATGTGGTACCTCAAGTACCTATGCAGATTTTCTACTCGTACAACCATTGTTGAAAGTGCATTGAGAGAAAAAAAAATCCTAAATCAGACCCTTGGAGACTAAAATCTTGACAACAGAACACCTAGGAATGAGCCTCTCCTTCAAGCTAATATCAAAATTTCTGAGCTTTCGGCAATATTCAATGAATCGCAACCCATTTCATTCACAAGGAAATTCGTAATTGTTATTATCTTCTTCTTAGAGGTATTCATAGATCTAGGATTTTTCTATTCGAATTTTGTTATCCGACCAAACCCCATTTCCTGAAAACATCCATTTTTATTCCCAGCTTGCTTCACTCATTTGTGCCAATACGGTTATAGCTTCAACAAATATAGTGCGACTGAAACCTGTTTCCTTAACCTTTCATACATTCTCTATAAATCTATTGGCATCTACCATAAATGCTCTTGTGTATTGGATTAAAAGATTAGTAATATTAAATTCAAGTATGTAAAGCCCTATGGAATTGAAAAAATCAATTTTGGGCTTGAGGGTTTTATGAAGAGTGAATGAATGGATGGATGGATACTTAATGATTAATTGAGAAATGTGAGGTTCAGTAAATCCGTATGATATCTTCAATTTCAGACAATCCACATGAATTTATAAGATAACAAGCTACAAATGAAGAATTACCATTACCATTACCATTAGTACTGGTTGAGAATGAACAAAAGATGGAGCTAACCCTAGATTTTGAAATTACGACATCAGGATTTTGAAATGTAAAGACAAAATACCGAGTTTCTGCTGCTGATGATGATGATCATGATGGAGAAGATACTGAACTGATGACCATCCTTTTCAAAGTTACTCTACCTTGCACCAAACACCACCACTACCACCACCAGAAGAAGAAGAAAGGGTCCCACATCAAGAAGTAAGTCTTGGGTTTCACCCGTATCACTAGAAATGGACGCGGTTATAGACATTTACCCGACCCGCCATGGCAACTTCAAATTGAGTTTTGCTGATCAAAATTTGTCATCTTTGTGTACAATTCATATGTTTATACATACATCAAAGAATCACATTGGGAATCAGAAATCTTATACAACATGAACTAATGAATCCTACCTAAATACATACATTCCTAGATAATGTACAAATATGGTACTAGTACATTACAAGATTTTTTTATGATAACTCATCTTGTTGTAGTCTACATCAATTTGGTATTTGGGTGCCAATGTAACCGAACCCAGCAATGAAGAATGCGACAGCTTGGCCGAATAAGTAATGGAAGTACCAGTACTTCCCAAATGCAAGATCATAGGATGCACATATAAAGATGTATAATCCGACCCAGAGCTCCAATGGATAGATTCTATTCATGTTCATTTAAGAAGAGGAGATCAGTTAGTAGTTATGGGCAATTAACATCGCATTTGAAAGAAGAAAAAATGTCGTATATTACCTTTCTCTGAATCTTCTCATTCTGGATTTCTGTGATGGCTCCTTGGTAATTGCTCGTTTAGTAGAATCTTTGGTTTTGAGTAAAGCATCTCCTAATTTTTCAGTGACAACCCATTCATTTACTCTCCCTGCATCTAGTAAACCGATAAATGTAGCTTTGGTTCGATGCATTGACATGACATTTTGGAACAGAATCCAATTAAAAACCAAGTAGAATGACCTGCAAAGATATTGCAAGGCTTGAGCAATTTTCTTGTACAAGAATGGCGAACTCATTAATTATGTATGCTTGTGTACCTTGGTGTTTCAATTGCATTGAGGATGGAAATGATACTAGGAATATAAACTAAACCCCATTTTGGAACTTGGACTTCAGGAACGAAGACGGTCGCAGGAATTATGACACAGTAAAAGATGAAGGTGTTAACATGAGCGACAATCTTCCCTACAAAGAAGAAGCTATAGATTATATAAAGCCTCTTCCATAGGTTAACCCTCTGCATTCAGCAAATAATTTTATTTCACCACAACAGTTGAAACTAAGAGGTGCAACAATGAAAGCTGAACTTTTGATTACCTTATTCCAAATGATCTCCATAATCATTTTCTTGAATAGATTGGCAGGTCCACATGACCATCGATGTTGTTGGAATCGGAACGCCTTGAAAGTACTTGGCAATTCATTTTTCACCTTTGAATTTTTCCAGAAACGGATGATATTAGTTTTGAATACATAAGAGATGCTGTGGCAGAGCACATTGGTTGGTTTTGTACCTTGATATGACCGACGTAGACGAATTTCCATCCCTTGAGACTAGCACGAATGGCAAGATCCATGTCCTCAACAGTTGTCCGGTCATTCCATCCTCCAGCCTCGTTAAGAGCAGACATTCTCCAGACACCAGCTGTTCCATTGAACCCGAAGAAAGTGTATGTAAAGGAACCAACTTCTTGCTCAACTCTAAAATGGTAATTGAAAGACATCTCCTGGATTCTGGTCAGTATATTCTCGTTCGCATTCACTGCACAATGTGAACGCCACTGATTAAATTTACTAGTAAAGTCAGTTTCAACTCAAATTACGGATGAATAAGTGGCGTGTACTAGCTACAGGTTATTGAGCTAATTACCAAATTCCCATCGAGCTTGAACTAGACCAATTTCAGGATTATGCACAAAATAAGGTACTGTTTTCTTAAGGAAATCGGAATCGGGTTGAAAATCTGCGTCTAAGATTGCAACGAATTCACAATCTTGAACATAGCTGTGTGTCAGTCCCTGTTTTAGATTCCCGGCCTTGTGTCCATTTCGATTATCTCTGGTTTCGTACTTGATGTTAATTCCTTTGCTTGCCCATTTTTGACATTCTAGCTCCACCAAATCCTGTAGAATATATTCAGTACATTTCTGAATGAACTAAGAATAGTGAAGAGAAATGTGAGATGGAGCCAGACCTTGATGATGGGATCTGTAGAATCGTCAAGGACTTGAATTATGACTCGATCAGATGGCCATGAAAGACCACATGCAGCTCCAATTGACAGCTTGTAAACCTGCAAACAATAAACATACAGTAGAATTGGTCATAAGGCTGCGCCATTAAGCAAAACAAGTTACATTTTCAAGCAGATAGGCAGGTATAGAAAGAAAAGAAAAATTAACCTCTTTTTCGTTGTACATTGGAATCTGAACAAGAACCATAGGATAGTTCGAATTACCCTTCTCGACATCAACTTCAATCTCTTCAAAGTTATATCGCTTTTCCGGTTTCCAGCCAAACAACTTTACGAAGAGGATTACAACACCTATGTACACTCTTTCAATGAAGACCATTATAGACATTATTAAACACACATGTACACATATATTCAGAAATGGAACTAATACTGAACTTCTTACAAACTTCCATGTCACTTCAAGTACTCGAACTACATCATCTTTCGTGAAATGGAGTAGCACTCTTTCCGGAACAAAGCTCGTCAGCAACCGGAACCATTCCATTTCACTCCTAAGAAGTGAAAGGAACGGAGCAAACCCCCTTTAAATCTCAATTCTTACAGTCACCTAAACCAAAAACACTACATACAATTCTCTCAATTATGCGAGATCCAAGATATAGTAAGACAAAACAGTAGTGTGCACAGGACTGAGTTGGTAAGGAACCGTGCTCATGCACAAACTTTTCCCACTGCGCTTGTTCATAATCAAGTGGTAGTGGTACTGTACGTAGGACAAGTTTGACAGGCAATATTTTCTGTTGTTATCGATCAATCTTCCTGAAATCTTAGTACTTTATTATTGGTTGAAGAATCTTTAGCATAAACTGGTTTCATCACGTTTTTCGAACTTGGGATCGATGCTTGGATGATTAACAATTGAAAAAAAAAATGTACAATTTTGGTTTTGGTTTAATTTTTGTTATTACTAGATTAGCTTTCACGTGCTTGATAATGTGCGTTTCTTGTGGATTAGCTCAGCACTAATTTGTCACTCTTAACAAAACTAAATCTATGTTCACTTTTCTTATCCAAAGAGATTCATGCTAATTTCCGATTCCAATTTGGCTAAGATTCCCAAATGATATAAATAATGATTGATCGACCCAACAGCCTTTGGGGGTACTTTCCAAATTCTAATCCCTTTTGAGGCTTGAAGACCAGAAAGCCTAGCTATGCAGCTTTCCTGACAGTGGAAAAGGCTCACCAAAGGTCTGGATGTAGTCAATGCACAAGTCCTGGATATATGTGATGGCAATGTGGTGCACATATTTCCAACTATGTTCATTGATGTTCTCGTATCAATTCTACATTTCAAATCAGTCCTACATTTCAAATCCGTGTTGGCAATTGCTCAGAATACTATAAGATGCTGAAAGTTGGCAGTGGGAATTTCTTAGTTAGTTCTCATACTCTCAGGTACATACAAAGGAATGACATACAAAAAAAAAATGTGACCGATCAAAAGTTGTCCATCTACAATTGATCCCAAATTAAAGCCAAATTTGTTTTCGCTCTTCTCTCTGTTTGGATGTGTAGAACAATTGAGTACCTATAAACAACTGTGTAATTGCAATCCCCTAATGGAACTTTCTCACACTAATCCTGAGATATACTGACAAGGAAGATATTAGAGATACATTTAGTATGCTGTTTACAAACGAATTTATGTACCATGTTGATGACTGTCTCCTAATCCCAAGAGTTAGGGACACGGGTTCCAACATAACCTAAACCAGCAACGAAGAAGGCAATGGCTTGGCCAAACAAGTATATGAAGTACCAATACCTCCCAAATGCGACATCATAGCAGGCACAAAGGAAGATGTAAGCTCCGACGCATAGTTCCATTGCATAAATTCTAAGGGTTGGTCATAGATGAACGAAACAAGGAAGAGTAGTTAGAAATGAACCCTATGAAATATGCAGATAATTGTGATCTTTGCAATGCAAGGAAATGTAATGCGTACCTTTCACGAATTCGTGACAATAGAGGGACCTTTGATAATTTGGTAGCTAATCTATTGTTGTTGTCCTTTGATTTGAGTAGAGCATCTCCTAATTTTTCCGTGACAACCCATTCATTTACTCTTCCTGCCTCAAACAGACCGACAAGTGAACCTTTTGATCGATGCATGGACATGACATTTTCGAAAAGGATCCAGTTAAAAACTAAGTAGAAAGATCTGCAAGGATTAGTACATGTAAACATAAGCTCAATGTAATAGTTTAACATGCATGTGCAATTGAAAGGAATTGATGAAGATAGAAAAACGATTTTAATTACCTTGGAGTTTCAATTGCGTTAAGGAAAGTTATGATTGTAGGGATATACACTAAACCCCATTTTGGGATTTCAACTTCAGGAACTAATACCGCCGTAGGAATAACGATGCAGTAAAAGAAGAATGTAGCAATATGGACGACAACCTTTCCAATAAAGAAGAAACTATATAACAAATGTAGTTTCTTCCGTATACTCACAGTCTGCATTCAGTAGCAATGCGAAAGAGCGTTAATAAAACCAGATGAACGAAAATAAACTATAAAAGTTACCATTCATTTTCTCGAACGATTACCTTATTAGTGATGATTTCCTTTGCCATTTTTCTGAACAAATTTGCAGGTCCGCAAGACCATCTATGCTGTTGGTATCGTAGTGCTTTAAAAGTACTCGGCAATTCATTTTTCACCTTCAAATTTGAAAAGGCACGTTAGGAAAGAGAGCTGATCTTGTAATGGCACAATGCATTAGGAAAGGCCCTGGTGCCCTGCCACTCATGGGCCTGAGGCGACTGCCTCGGTCATGTTGGTGCAAATCCGGTACTAATTATAGCATTATGACTCCCTACTACCACAAGATGTCAGACTGGTTTCAAATAACATGTATCGAAATAATTTAAATTACCGTAACGTCGCCGACGAACACAAATTTCCAACCCTTGAGACCGGCACGAACAGAAAGATCCATGTCCTCTACTGTAGTGCGATCCTTCCACCCACCAGCATCTTCAAGAGCCTTAATTCTCCAAACACCAGCAGTTCCATTGAAACCGAAGAAAGCATGGCTGAAAGATCCAACTTCCTGCTCAACTTTGAAATGGTAATTCAATGACATTTCTTGAATTCTTGTCATGATACACTCGTCAGAATTCACTGCACAATGAAAGCCCAATTGGAGTAATTAGCCCATTAGA
>JAJJMA010204227.1:0-22812 GCA_023529015.1 Papaver nudicaule | reverse complement strand
CTCGTCATAGTATTCATCGTTTCCTTGACGATTTGAGCCTTGTGAATTTTTGGAGAAGAAGGGTACACATGAAATCGTCAAGTAATGTGCGAAAAGCATGACGAGTTTGGTCCTCTCAAAACATGCTCACTGTCCAAATTTTGCCAAAAATCGGAAAGCTTTTTGGATTAGCTTGACGATATAGTTTTGCATTTCGTTCCACTCGTCATAGTTAGTGTTATTTTCTTGACGATTCAAACCTTGGGAAAAATTGGTGGAATAAGGTGAATTCATGCGTCAAGATAGGCTGGAATACCTTGACGATTTTGCTCCTCCCAAAACATGCTCACTGTCCCAATTTTAGGACAACTCGTCATGCTTTTGGGCATCAAACCTTGACGAGATTTTCTGTTGCACTTGTGAATCGTCAAGTATTTCCCAAAACCTTGACGATTTACATCATAAATTTTTAAATCGTCGCATTATGATGTATAACCTTGACGAGTTTGATGTTAATAAATGTTTTTAATCTTTGTGTTGTTAGGTTGAAAGAGATGAAGAAGATCAAACTCCCCCTTGACACTCCCCCATCAGAACCTCGCAGAACAAAGTATTTGGGAGCGGGAAATTTTCGTGGTCTTACCACACAAGATGTAGCGGCTTTATCCTCAATGTCGTGTCCCACTCCTTCTTCTATCCCCGAACCCGGTGGCAACCATCATAACGGTGGTGATGATGTTGAACCCGAACATGGCAATGATGTTGAGGATGAAGGTGACAAGGAAGGTGAGGATGAAGGCACCAAAGAGGGTGAAGAAGATGAAGCCACCAAAGAGAGGAAGAAGATGAAGCCACCAAAGAGGGTGAAGAAGTTGAACACCCTAAAGATAATGTGGGAAATGAGGGTGTCGTTGAGGGCAAGGGAAAGGTGAAGAAGAAACCGAGGGATAGAGTTGCGCACCTTCCCGCACCACACCTCATAATAGAGGGAGGACCTCATGGGTTACCTGCGGATGGTGGACAAGTTCTCTTTGGTTACAAGGATTCGTGGGCTTGTACCATCTACTCCACCTTGGTAATGTTAATGTCAACTTCTTTTGTGTTTCATTGTGATGATATCTTTGGTTAGATGTTAATATATCTCATTACGTTTTCATCTTTCAGGATCATACGAACGCCACACGTCTTCTTAGGCGCCAAACTAATTATTTTAATATGAGGAAGTGGGCTTTTGAAAAGGAATGTGAGGGGGTCAAAAAAATTATTAAAGCTTCTGGTTTGTATGGTGCTGTAGAGAATTCGGTTGTGAACTATGACGTAGAGACAATTTCGTCAATGTGCGAGAGGTATTATCCGGAAAGAGACACCATGCTCTTTCCATTCGGGGAGATGGCGATCATTCCCGACGACGCTCAACAGATTCTGAAATTGTCAATTGCCGGGAAGTCCACCAGCGATGGGTACACCAAGCAACTCGATTTTACCAAGCTTGATGAATTGTGCAAGAACTTGTTTGATTGGACTCCTGCGGAAATTGACTTTTTCTTCATGAAGAGTACAACAACAAAATCAAGGATTAGGGAGATCAACCTTGTGAAATTGAGGGCAAGGTATGAAGGAACCCTTGCTAAAGAAAAAAAGAAAGGGGGGCCTCTGGATGAGAAGGAAGTCAAAGCTTCGGCAGCGGCTTATCTGTTATACGTCTTATCCCTTTGTATATTTCCGTCTTCTGCCGGGAACATGGTGAATGCGAACTTCTTGCAGCTACTGCATCCTTTGGATAAGATTGCAGAGTATTCGTGGGCTACCGCAATTGTCTCACACCTAAACACCGAGCTGAGAAAGGCATCAAGAAGCTTCACTTCCCAACTCAATGGCAACACATCTCTACTGCAGGTAATTATGCATTTTGTTTTTCACTTTTGAATGTCAAATTCTTGATAACATCAACGTGACAATATATACATATGTGTCATTGATCTTAGGTGTGGATATATGAACACTTCCCAAAGTTGATGGAAGGCCATGCGGATTGGAAAATCAACACCAAGTGGAAACCGGGAATGGCGAGAGGGCACAAGTATATCTTTAATGGGGATCAAGAAAGAGGCAAGAAAGGTTGTCTTCTAACGGTCCGAGAGAGGTTGGACAACATGAAGGTAAGTGATGTAGTCTTTGACCCCTACAGAGAGGATAGGGAGAAGGGTTTGATTGAACCAAGGGACCCACACTATAAATACGATGGCCCCTTGTTTCACCCTCTTGGACACACAATGCATGCCCCGGAGAGATTCATGAGACAACTTGGGTGTATACAAGAAAGTCCCGAACAAGGGATATAAACAGATTATAACGCTGCAGAAAACCCAGTTGACGTCGAGAAAAGCCACAACGATGCAAAATCAATCACGGTTGCCTACAAAAAAGCCATATCAGATGATCATTGGAACCAACGACAAAGTCATCTAGTAGGATGGATTTGGGATGCTGTCGTCCATGGTTATGAGTGCGCGGATGATTACATGGAGTGGTACAACCGTTGGAGTCACGACCGTGTAATTCGTAGGGAACAAGTTGTCCAGCGTGGGCGTGGCAAAGGAAAAAAGATCACTACTGCACCTTCTCTTGATGATTCTTCCTTATACAAGCTATTCGTAAGTTAATTTGGTCTCTCTTTTGTTGTTTAAATTGTGAACCAAATTTATGTCGGTATGACTTACTTGGTATTCCTTAAAATAGATGGAGCGTTTGGATGTTGTGTTGAAGCCACTAAGAAATAAGGTGGACCATGGAGAGGGCATGACTCCTACAGAACTAGAGCTTCATATTGATCACCTAAGACACTTGCATGTTCCTGAGGCTACCAACATGTTTAAAAAAGTAGCCAATGCAAGGAAAAGAGTTTGTCCTTCAGCTACTGCCACTCAGGAGAGTAAGCAAGGAGAAACTTCCAAAAGAGCTCGATCGTGCCAAGGGTCGTGGAAAAGGTGAGGGTAGTGGTTGATTTTACCAATGTGTGTTAGGATGATATTATGGTTTGGTATGTTTATTTTGGATTTTGTCATGGTTTCTTCCTCATGACACTTAAGATGTTTGGACGGAGCTTGGTTTAAATGCAAGTATGAATTTGTTTGAAATTTATATGCATAAATCGTCAGGGTTCAGGCAATTCCTTGCCGATTTCACAAATATTTACAGGTCCCAAAAGTTGGATTCAAATTCTAAATCGTCAAGGAGTTACAAATTACCTTGACGATTTTGTGGAATATCGTCAAGAAGTTTTAAATTTACTTGACGATTCTTTAAAACTTATAAGAATTTTTCCATTGTATTTTTCCTTACACTCGGTCTACACTCCATAACGACTAGTTTTTTGAAAAAAATATATCCGTTGGGAACTTATCTACATAAAGAGAACCTTTCATCCCAAACAATCATCCCAATCAATCTAGTTTATTTTTGTTTTTTTTTTCACTTCTACAATGTCAGGTGCATCATCAGAAACCGCAAATCTCGAAGATAGTCCTCCTCCGGCATCTCCTACTCGCAGATCTCAATATCGAAACATCACTCATAAGATAGTTCATGAATATTATTATAAGTGTACTCCATCTCAAAAACCATTATCTCCTCCTCGCTCAACACGAAAGAAACCAAGTTGTGCTCCATTTATGTGGCATGAAGATCATTGTTTTTGTAGATATCTCATGTTGTACTATCCAAAACCGGCTGAAGTTAAACGGAGTCGTTTTGGGATCAATTGGGACTATTGTGGAGTTACGTTAAAGAATCCTTCGACGAACAATGTACCCAATTTGAACGAGATGTAAATGGGTTGTCGGCGCGATGGAGTGTAATACACAAAAATGTCGACGAATTTATGCACCTGAGGAGATTGATCCGAGATATTTTCAAGGAAGATACCGATGATGAAATTCTGGCTAGGGCATTGAAGGAATGGGCTCGTTGGAAAGGAAAGAACTTCGAGTTCGAACAACATTACCGTCTCCTTAACACTTTTCTTAATAATTGTTATAATAAAGAGTAAGTGTCTTCATGTAAGATCAATTGGAATTAACTATGTAATGCTTTGATTTTTATTTGTTTTTATGTAATGCATCTTATCTTGTTTTGAATAATATTAGTATTACTTGATTGTTGCTCAAATTATTAACGCTAACTCGTCAAGGTAACGATAAAGTCCTTGCCGATTTGTAATTTTTCGAAAGTTATCGTCACGCATTTTGCCTAAAACCATTACGATTTTCCTTAAAATTTGGACAGGGACTATATTTTTGGAGATACTATATCGTCATGGTATGGTAGGATAACTTGACGATTTACGTTTTCTAATTCAGAAATCGTCAAGATAAAATAAAAAAGCAGTACGATTCCAATCAAAAGCAGTACGATTGTTTATAAATTTGGTGTTTCCTTGACGATTTATCATTACGTATGTAATTTTCATGACGATTTTCACAAGAAGGTTTATTTCATTAACATAAGGTAGAAAACCACATTACATTTCTAGTAGGAAAAGCACATTACATCATTTCTTTTCTAAAGAACACCACCTAGTACGCGTCGTCGCTCAATTCGTACATAATATAATCGGACATGAACCTTGGAGCACGTTTGTTCAACACTTTCAAACACTTCCCGAACATCCACGCACGTTCACCATTACGAATTTCCCATAGGGCATTGATTCTTTCTTTCTAGAGGTGAATGAGTGACATGTTAGATTAACATACACAAAATTTCGTTAGCAAATTTTAAGAAACTAGATAACTACTCACCTTGAATTTGCGAGAAGATTGAGGGTAGTGTTCGTTAACGATTTCCACAATCTTGTTATACCCGATGATATCCCTTTTGATACGTTCGAAGCGGAAAGCAAGATGTGTCCATTTGCGCCGGTTATAATTGTCGTAGTGTTGTTCTAAGAATTCCTTAACCCTCTTCCAAAACATAGAGTAGATTTCATATGGTCTTTCAATGAATGCCCTAACGAATGATTTGACAAGCTCTACATCCTCGCTCTCTTCCCATACTCCATCACCATATCCGGCCATTTCTCACCTTCAAATGAACAAGAAACTTGTTTTGGTATTTTGGAACAATGAGAAGAAAAGAAGTTTGAGGTAAGTTGTGTTGGATATGAGTTTCTTTTTATAGAACAAGACCCCAACGGTCAAATTTTTTGAAAATTACAAACTGAGTCGTCACGGTAGTATGTTAAACCATGACGATAAGTTCACAGTTACAGTGTATACATATTTTCTTCAGTGTCGGCACAGTTTAGGCATAAACCATGCCGATTTACAATATAGGTTCAAAAACCGCAAAATGTTGGGACATAAGGGAGCTCACTTCATAAGCACAATTCACAAAACATATTACCCTCTCTAGTATTCAAAAAGTGGTTAACAACGATTGCATAATAAGCTAGTAAGCCAAGTCTTCATCATCAAATAACACTCCCTTAACGAACTTAGGAGCTTTTTTCTTTAGCTTTGTATTGTGCTCCTTATAACAGTACTCGCTATCGCCATTACGCTCATCCCAAACGTAAACAAATTCTCTGAGCTGTAATTAGCACAAATTAAGTTAGTGCGCATGTGTATAACTAGTGATGAAATACTATCCCGAATGCATGTCGAGCTACTCACCACGTCCTCCGGCGTATCACCGTCCTCCGGTGTCTCTTGGACCATATTAAGGACTATATAATGCTCACGGATATGTGACTTTATGTGGGCGAATCTATTAGCCAACTGAACCCAATTGCGACGTCTAGTATTCGAGCTGCGTCCTTTGTATATTTGCTTCACTCTCTTCCAAAACATTGAATATTTTTCTTTGGGTCGTTCATGATAGATAGGAATGAAGCTCTTCACAAGATCCATATCCTCATCCTTATCCCATGGGCATGCAATTACTTCTTTTTTGGTTAGCTCCTTTGAAACCGTGGTGATGGATGTGACGGATTATCACTCCATCGTCATCACCAGAGTCCTGCAAACCAAACAATTGTTGGAAATTTAACATAAAAAATTGTCATAGGTTTGATATCTGCATGACGATTTAGTCATAAGTAGGGTTGTGTCGTCATATGTTATACGACCACCTTGACGAGTTACTGAGTTTTTCAACCAGATCAATGGATTTCTCTTACCGAGAATCGTCAAGATTTTACCTAAAACCTCGACGACTTACCGAAGAAAATAGTACGTTCTCTTTCCCATGCTACAAAACTCGTCAAGGTTATTGCTGCACCATGACGAGTTATCATCTCTGAGTGTGTTTTTACACAGACTCGGCAAGCTCGTCATGTGTTGTGTGACGATTTACTTATATCGTCATAGTTTGGACATATTGCTTGATGATTGTTCGTCCTGGGTTTCAATAGTTCTTGCATTCCCATTGATTCAACACACGAAAATGTCATTTTAAAAAGCATACCTCATTGTCTTCATCGGTGGATTCATCATGTGAGTGTTCTTGGTCTTCTTTTCCCTCCATAGGATCTTCATAAACAAGAGCTTTTCGTTCTTCATCATTTAAAATTCGTGGATCATGCAACATCACCATTTTCATTTCTTTCGTAATGACACTAGCTTGAGGTTGATCTCTACCGTTTGAAGCTTCACCCACATCGATTTGAGTTCCCAAATCACCCATTTTTTATGAACACTCAATTTTTTTCCCTCCCTCAAAAACCTCCTTCTTTTTCTTCACTTCCCTCTCTCTCTCAACAATAATAATCATACAAATTTTTATCCTAAACATAATCATTTTTCACTAATTTTCCCTCCAAAATTTTGTTAATTAAATTTAGTTAACATCTAATCATATTATTAATTTCTACTAATGAAGGGTTGTTTTGTATTTAAAAAAATATATTCCATATGGGATGACCTCTTTACTTCATTATGACCCTATTTTGGATTCGCCTTCGCCCCCATTAAATATGGGCTCGCCCCCAAATTTGCCAGGTTTAGAAAGATGGTATTTTGCCAATTTTATTGCATTTTTGTTATTAATTCTACAATTAAAGTAACTTAACCGCTTAACTTCGCAGATGAAAAGGGAAAATGTGGTAAAGGGAGTGTTTTGATGAGTGGACAATCATCTAATCGGTGGGAAACTATGTCTTCTCTTTCCTCAAAAACTATCTCAGAAACTAAACCAGAAACAAAAAATAAATCAGAAACAGAAAATAACGAGATCCTAGATTTCCATACTACGATTGTTGAAACCCAAACAGCAAGAAGAACAAGATTGAATAAAGTTTCCAGATCAAATAGTAAGGAAAAAAAGAAAATCAGCTACTACATGAAGAAGAACAGAAATCAAATTAACAACACTCATCAGATAAATCATGAAGTCATTCACCCATTCAAGTTTAAAAGGAAATTTAAGATTGTCTTCTTGGATTCTCTAAACCAAGTTTCAAGCTGCAGAAATTTCAAGTATCCTCTTCATGATTCTCCTGAATCTAGCTGGAATCATTCTCTTTCTTTATATGGAACCCATCTATTTCTTGCTCGCAGCCTTTCCAATCGTCTGGAAATCCTTCGTCTTTCCTTCTTCTTCCCTTTTCCCTTTGGAAAATTTTTCTCTTCATTCTCATCATCTCTGGGAAGAGTGAGAACCTCGATCTCTACCTCGGTCCGGATATATGTCTCTCTGTTGGTCTTGAAAACCCATCCTTTTTCATCTGCTATCATATCAATTCCTTTCTCTGGCATCCAGTATAGATACCCTACTTCCTTGTGTATGAAATATGAGTTTTCTGCAACTTCTGACATAGTCCTAGGAGTTTCTGGTCTAAAGCTTCAGTACTGGAAAAAATTTCCTCTTAAGAATGTTTCCTCCCAATCGGTTTGTTGGAATTTAAAGAATGCAAAAATTCTCAATCTTGATTTTAATTTCCTTAGCTTACGTTTTCCAATGCATTGCATTTACTTCTGCACTAAATGTGGGTTAACAATTCACAGTCGTGCTTCAGATATTCTATGGAAATCTCCTCCAAATCAACACAAAAATGAGTTTCAACTAAGCGTTTGGTTATCTTCGAAATTTAATTTTAACAATAAATCTTTACAAAATCTAACTCAGAATTTCAATCACTTGGTTTTCCTTACAAATAAATATTATTGCTTTTGCCAAAATACATCTATAGAATTAAATTTTCAAATTGTCCTTGCTGACTGCATCCATTTTTTGGTTTCAGGTCATGAGATTGGTGAACCTCATCCTTCAGCCGGTCTGGAGGGTTTTCTCAGGCATAGGGAGAAGTGGGGTCTGAGCTATTGGCTGTGTTGGAAAAGCTGTCTTTCTCTTGAGTTGAGAGTTACCCATTGTGCTGTCATTTTCCAGTTTTGGATTCATAAGCCAAAACAAAACCCATTTAACACCTCAACTACCTATCAGAAAGTATCTGGTCCTAATAACTTCGAAAATGCTCATAATTCTAAAATATCTAATCTTCTCAGTCAAAATATCTTCTCCTTATATGTCCCATCTACTTCAAGGCATTTGAATTCTCTAAGTCAACAAAACCCGTGTTTCATCCTTTTGCCACCTAAACAAAAGGCAGTTAGATCTTTTGTGTCCAGTCACTATCACAACGATCTCTCCAACAACTTTAGCTTAGGCATGCTTCTGCTCTTCAGACTGCTTCACTGCGAAGTCTTAATCGGCGTTAACTGGTCTTTGAACCTTTCTACTAGCCTTATCTCCTTCACAATAAACAACTCTCAGAAAAAATTGCTAAACATCTACATTTCTCTTCTCTGGACCTTACCCTTAACTATCTCTCAAATGAGTTCCAGAAGCAAACAAATGGATACTCTTTCTCAATCCCAAAATATTATGAATGATTCAATAACTCATGATCCTTTAAGACCCTTAGTCATTCTTAAATCTGAATCTCTAAAGCCTGCAGAACCAACGGACAACAAATGGTGTGCAGTAGGTAAACTCCATTGCAATATCAATGTTACGATCAAAGAAGCTCAGCTCTACGCCAGAAATTTCTGGTATCTAAAAAAAGATGTTATCTCTCATCTTTCAAGAAGAGAAAGAACTTTTACCATTTCAGATTCCACCATGCTGATGATGCTATCTCTGTCAACTACTCGAAACCTTGGCTGTTAAATGGTTCCTTCCTAGCCATTATTCAGATACCTTTTGATGGAGTTCATACTATTCAAGAGGAAGAGTTCGATAAAGTTCTTCTAAACATTACCATGAAAAGGGTTCCCAAAAGACAGATCACATTCTTTGCTCTCGATGATATTGTAAAATCTTTTGGCAAAATGCATATGTTCAAAGATCCTTATGGAAGAGATAAAGAAGAAATGAATGTAGATGTATTGGTTTCTGTTGATGTTTCGGCTAGGATCCCATATGGTGCTGGTTGTCTAGTTGAAGGTGTTTATAACTGGATTGAGTATGCTATATCCCTTGGTTATTTCAAGATGTGTCAAACCTGCAGAACCCTGGATCACAATAAAGACTCCTGTTCCCCTCAAAGAAGAGAAACCATATCAAAGGCGATGTCAGTTGATGCTATAACTAAGAAGGTGATTATTCCTGATTTAGCTTTGGAAAATCTAAACATTAATGCTGCTTCATCTAGTTCTTCTGCAAACCAAAGTGGTCAGCTTAATATCCTGAAGGGAAGTAGATTCTCGGCATTAGTCAGTGAAGAAAGCCAAACTGCTGAAATAAAAAGTAGTAAAATGGAAAGTGAAGTCTCTAAGAACTTTTCTCATCAGCCTTTGCAAGTTTCAGTTGTCAATCCCGCCTCCTTGTCTGTTTCTCATGGAGTTCTTTCTGAGAAATCTGAGTTCTCTTTCAATCCTTTCATCAAACTCAACAAAAAAACCAATCATGATATTTCACACCCTCCGGGATTTGGGCCCATTCCCTTATTCATTCAGAACTCGAGCTCCTCTCAGGCTATTGAGGAGCCTGCCCCCAGAAAATGGATCAGAGCTAAACCCAACCTTGAGATAGGGGCACCCAACTCGGGTGGCCTTAATACTATTCTCCCATCGTCCATCCATTCTAGTAGCACTCAATCCCCTCCTATCCTTATCTCTAAGAGGAAAATTTCCCCAAATTCTGCTTCATCCCAGAAAAAATCTAAAAACCTACCAACTTCAATCGTTCTAGCTACCAAAATTCAATCCTCTCTGAGCAACAATCCTTCCTCTTCTGGTTTCAGCTCGGGTTCGGTATCTTCGACTCTCAAATCAAGCAAAAAGGCAACTAATTCCAAAGTCAAGCGCCTCACTAAAGCTTCAAAGGCAGTGAAAACCCCTACAGTCCATGCTAAGGAGGATGATGTTCTTCAATTTCTGGCCTCAGATTTGAACCCCAATGACTTGGTTGGAAACCAGGTACTCAATTACTCAACTTTGCTTTTATCTATAAATTTTGCTCATGATTCTCTATATTCCTTTTATGGTTTGATTGGAAAATTTTTCATGCATGAGTGATGTTCTTGTTCCTCTCAATTTGACATGCTAGATGGTTTAAAGGTTTTAAATGTGGAATGTCTGGATACAAAACCCCCTTTAAAATCTAGGTTCTTGAATTTCTGGTTCATTGATTGGTTTCTCCCAAAACCTAACACTATTTCTGGTCTTTTGAGTGATAAAATTGTCTTCAGTAAACATCTAGATCCCCAACCTTTCTCTTATCCTGTTGTATCCTATTTCTGGCAATTTATTATTGTCATGTCTTGGAATTGTCAAGGTATCAGATCCAAAAATACTAAGCAACACCTCAAAGATCTCATAAACAGAAACAACCCAAACATCATCTTTTTATCAGAAACAAAAAACCCAAGTGCTTTAGTTACTAAAATCCTTAATTCTGCTTCCTACCACAACTTGGTGTGTGAGGATCCAATTAACACTGCTGGTGGTTTGGTTGTGGCTTGGGACTCCTCAGTAGTCCTAAAAGTACTAAACCAAACTAGTAACCAAATTGACTGTTCTGTTTGGGATGAAAAATCCAAGTCTCATTGGATCCTTACTTGTATGTATGGCAGCCCTTACAAAGACTATAGGAAAGAGTTGTCTTGGCAGAGGGTAAAAAACATGTGTGATATAATGGATTTGCCCTGGCTTGTGTTTGGGGATTTGAACATCACTCTCCATCCAAATGAAAAAAGAGGTGGTAAACCCCAAACCACAAACAAAATCAACCAGTATATAACCATGTTTAACAATATAGGCCTAAAGGATATAGGCTTCATAGGATTTCCTTTTACTTGGAGCAACCAGCAGAAAGGCCTGAAATTAGTGGAAAAAAGACTTGATAGAGGTATGGCAAATGGAGATTGGTTCACTCTTTTCCCCAATGCATTGCTCAGGCATCTTATTGCTCTGGGTTCAGACCATGCCCCCATCCTCTTATCCACTGATATCCCAACTCAAAAACTTTTCAAACCTTTCAAATTTTTTGAAACCTTTCAAAAGGAAAAATCCTGTAGAGACCTCATAGCTGCTACATGGAATTCTTCCTTTGCTGGGTCCTTTGCTTTCCAACTCTCTTCAAAACTAACTCAAGTTAGTATTGAAGTTAAGAATTGGAACAAGCACACTTTTGGCAACATCCAAACAAATATCAGTAATCTTAACTCTGAGATGACCACAATTCTGTCCAACCCTTCCATCAGGCTTGATGATCCATCTCTAACTTCAGCAAAAGAATCTATAGCTAAATACTATGATTACGAAGAAGAGATGTGGAAAATCAAAGGAGGGGAAAAATTTATTACTCTAGGGGATAAGAACACCAAGTTCTTCCACCAGAATGCGGTTATAAAACAACGTAGGAAAGACATAAGTGGCTTCTATGATGCCAACAGAAACTGGGTAGAAGCCAGGAACGCTATTGCAAATTGCCTGAACTCCCATTTTGAATCTCTGTTAAGCACAACTAGTCCCACTATCAACATGAACATAGTCAATCTCATCCCAAGCCAAATCACTAGTGAGGAAAATCTTTCTCTTTGCAAACCTCCCACTGATGAAGAAATCAAAGAAGCTCTTTTTGGCATGCCCCCTAATGGAAGCCCAGGCCCTGACGGGTTTCCTGCTTGTTTTTTCCAACAGAATTGGAAAACTGTTGAAAAGGATGTCACTGCCACTGTTAAAGCTTTTTTTGCTAGTGGTCACATGCTCACTAAGCTAAATCAGACCCACATTTCTCTGATACCCAAAGTTCAGCATCCTGCGGGTCCTGGGGATTACAGACCCATTAGCCTATGCAACATAGCCTACAAAATCATCTCCAAAGTCATTGCCAACAGACTAAAACCTCATCTAGAAAAGCTAATCTCCCCTTTCCAATCAGCATTTGTCAAACAAAGATTAATCTCAGACAACATTCTTGTTGCTCATGAGATTATTCACTCCATGAGGAAAAAAAAACTAAGAAAACTCACTACATGGGTCTTAAGATTGATATGGCTAAGGCCTTTGATAGAGTGGAATGGCCTTTCCTCATGGCTGTCCTATCTAGAATGGGGTTCTGTGATCAGTGGTGCAATCTGATTTACCAATGTATAAGTACTAGTACTTCTGCAATCCTAATAAATGGCTCACCTAGTAGAACCTTCAAACCCACTAGAGGGCTGAGACAGGGGGACCCTTTGTCTCCTTATTTGTTCATACTATGCATGGAATCTTTTTCTAGAACTCTATCTTATGCTGAGCAGAAGGGTCTGATCTCTGGTTACAAAGTCAACAGTAAATGCCCTCCTATTAGTCATCTTCTCTTTGCAGATGACTGTCTTATCTTCACAAAAGCCAATAAAAAGCAAAGCAGAAATCTGCTAAGCATCCTGACTGAGTATGGAAATACCTCTGGCCAGATGATAAATTTCTTCAAATCAGGAATTTTCTTCTCTCCAGGGGTCTCCAATACTTTTGGTAAGGAAATCATAGATATCCTTCAAGTCAAGAAGATTAAGTTAGATGACAGATATCTAGGTGGCCCTCTTTTCACAAACAAGTCCAAAATTGCCTGTTTTGATGTTCTGGTGGACAAAATAGACAATAGACTAAAAGGTTGGAAAACCAAAGATCTCTCCCCAGCTGGTAGAGGTCTTATGGCAAAAACCACCCTAGAAACTATCCCTGTCTATTCTATGTCCACTTTCCTATTACCTAAGACAATCACCAAAAGATGTACTGACAAGATCAGAGATTTCTGGTGGGGTAAACTGGCTAACAAAAAGGGTTATTACATCAAGGCTTGGCCAAAGCTCTGCCCGAGTAAAGAAAAGGGTGGAAATGGCATAAAAGATTTAGGAAAAATGAATTTGGCTCTCATAGCAAAAAATGGTTGGAGATTGTTTCACCAACCAACCTCCATCTGGGCCTTAACTATGAAAGCTAAGTATTTCCCCAATTCTAACCCCTTCCATTCTCATTGTCCCAAAGCTGCCTCCTGGACTTGGAAAGGTATTCACAAGGGTATCAAAGCTATGCTACCCCACTGCATTTGGGAAGTTGGGGATGGTACTAGCATTGACATCTGGAGGGATTTCTGGATCCCTAATATCAATCAGCTCCTCACTAAACCTAACCCCAACTCCTACCCAAACCAAACACCAAACTTGGTCAGTGACCTCATTCTGAACTCCACCTGGAATGTTACCCTCCTCTCCAATCTCTTTCCCTGGGAAATTGTCACCCAAATCCTTACTATCGATCTCCAACCTCTCACTAAAGATATCCTTAGATGGAAAGAAAACAAACAAGGAATTTTTACCTCTAAGTCTTTTTATGACATCCTAGACCAGAAAAATCAACAGATCACTGACAACATTGCAAAAAAGATCTGGGCTATGAAAACCATTCCAAGAGTCCAATTCTTTGCATGGAAAATGCATAAAAAAATTCTTCCTTTTGGAGTTTCCTTAGCTGTGCATCTCAATCACATAGATCCTACTTGTAAAATGTGCAACAATTTTCCTGAGTCAGGGGAACATCTCTTCACTACTTGCTGTTTTGCCAAAGCTGTCTGGTTCTATTGCTCTATTAACATTGAAATTGCTACAAGAGGTTTCTCTTCTCTCCTGGACTGGTGTCACTCCTGGTTCACCACTCAACAGCCACCTTGTCATCTTGGGACCTGGGAGGCAGTCTGCACTACTGTGTGTTGGTTCATCTGGAAAGCCAGATGTGATACTGTTTTCCAGAGAAGCAAACCAAATGCCAAGTTCACAGCGAACCAGATTATCAAACATCTAACTGATTATAGAGATGCAACCACTAACACAAGCCACCAAGCCCAAAGACCTAGTTTAGCTAATGAGGACAGAAACAACTTTATCTCTTTTGGTTTCATGTCCTGGCACAATAATATTACAAAGCTAACAGGAATGAGTGTTGTGATTTTAGACAATGAAGGGAAAACCATTGCAAGGAAGCACGCAAACTGCAGAGCAAACGGAAGAGAAGACGGTGACTGCCAAGCAGGTCTGATGGCTATAAAATGGGCTACTCAATTAGGCTGCAAAAAGATCAATCTCCTGGGAGTGAATTCTTCAATTATCAAGTCGCTGGAAACTGGGGAAAGAACAACATCTTGGAAACTGAATGCCAAAATGAACTCTTTTGATTCAATAATTAAAACTTTTGATACAGTGGTATGTAAGGTCCTAAGACCACCTCAAACTATGGATCTAAAAGTATTAGCTAAACTTAAGTACTGCAGTAAGTCCTCAAGTGTGGGAGGCAAATGTAGCTTTTGATCTGATGTAACTGGTTTCTTTCCGCTATAAAAAAAAAGTGTTTTGATCACCAAGTCAACAAGTCAAACATTGTTCAGAAATCAAATTGTAGTGATAAAAAAATTTACTTTTGACTCGTGAGTCATGAATAAAACTTCTTTCAAATCATCCAAGTGGCTCTGGTCCTATGGATATTCACCACAACCACAACCACAACCACAACCACAGAAGACTATGGTAGTTTTAACAGCAGAACAACCATCGGAAAGTAAATCGAGAGATGAAAATTCCGTTAAACAGGGCAGATGAATGGCACAGAAAAGGCAGTGTATTCTACCTCTGTTCTTCACTAATGCCCACATCCAACATTTGATGCAAATGACTATTCATCTTCTAGCAGTCTGCAGCAGCAGCAGAACAAACAAGTCCAAAAAACTCACTCATGAGTCATGAAAAACAATCCGTCACTCACTAGCTCAGTGACTGAGTGACCATCTTCCAAAGTCCAAAGACTCCAAAACCAATTGTTGGTAGATTTATTCATTCATTCATAACTTTGAGCTTCCTTCCAAAATAACACAAAGGAAATAAATTCACCAGGATTCTACTGTGTTGTGTTGTTTGTATCACCTCTCAGTGGCTCAGTCTCATTTGAGTCTTCTTTCTGTACAGTGTGTGCATAGTTATGAAGATGCTTAGATGGTTTTTGATAATGATGATAAAAATAAATTGCGGGACCCACAAAATCTGCTCAAACCAGATCAATTATTATCCAACACCTTTAATTTTACCAGGAAGGGGGTCCCGCTGGAAACTATGTCTTTGACCAATTATCATCAAGTAACCAAACCAAGATGTACTACAAGTGTACTGTACACAAACCATAACTGAACCACACTCTTGTTAGTTTGACCATATCTTGTTGTGGCACTTGTGATTGCTCGACAAAAATCATCTAGTGGGTGTGGAGGAGGCCAGGCCACTGTAATTTGATTTTTACCCCGCTGTAGTTTGGTATTTACTGCTCTTTCTACTAAAGGAGATTGTACCTCAAAATTTTAACCATTGTGGTAGGGTTTATATGTCCTTGTACGCAAGGATGCCACCAGAGGTAACTAAAATTCTTGACGTTGTTAAAAAAATTACCATATAATGAAAATATTTGTTTAGTACGGCTAACGTTAAGCAGTATGGGCGAAAATATTATTGGAATTGCCATGGTTAATTATGGGGGACTTCAATGAAACTGTGACTCAATGTGAAAAACAGGGAGGCAAGCCTTTTGTGTTTTCTCAAGCTGTTCCCTTTCTTAACTTTATTGATTCATATGGGCTCATTGATTTGAGATTCAAAGGACTGCCTTTTACTTGGACAAATCATCAAGAAGGTATGGATCTTATTATGGAAAGACTTGATCGATGTTTATGTAATCAGTTATGGTTGCAACAAAATCCACATGTATTAGTTACTCACTTACCAAGGATTGCATCTAATCATGCACCTCTGTTACTCGAGGAGAAGGTTATCCTCAAGCCAAGAGTTCATCGGTTTCAAATGGAACAATTATGGTTTTTACATCAAAATATGAAGCAGGTGTTACCGCGGCTTGGGAACAGAATCAGAATCCTGATCCTGGGATTAATGTTATTATTAAATCTGAGACAACAACAACTGCTCTCCAAAATTGGGACAGGGCAACATTTGGAAATATTCCAGCTCTAATTGAGGGTGCGGAGAAATAAATTACAAGAGCTCAGACTATGAGCATTTGAGCTTTAGGAGAGGGCTTACAATTTCGGCTACAAAAGGAGGAGTTACGTAATACGCATTCTCTACTCACAAACTGCTTGGATGCTTATTGGAGATCAAGATCTCGGGTGCAATGGTTACAAGAGGGTGATTTAAAAACAATTTTTTTCCATACTAAAGCTACAATTCATCGTCAACATAACTACATTCGTATGCTACACTCAGACACGGGCACTTGTATTTTAGAACCCGAGGAAATTGCAAATACTCTGGTTTTTCATTTCCAAAATCAGTACACTGGCCTCCAACACAGATACAACATTATCTTCTAAATGTTGTATGTGATAGAGTCTCTGCATCTCAAGCAGAATCCCTCCTCCAACCGGTCACACTAGATGAGGTTAGACAAGCTATGTTTTCTATTGGTTCTGATAGAGCACCTGGTCCTAATGGTTTTACAAGTAAGTTTTATAAGTTTTTTTTGGACATTGTTGGTGATCATATTTTTGCTTTGGTTAATCACTTCTTTCTTCACAATGACCGGCTTCGATCAACAAAACCAACATTGCGCTTATTCCCAAGATTGAAAATCCAACCTTACTAGAGCATTTCAGACCAATTGGATTTGTAATATGGTATACAAAGTCATCTCCAAAATTCTGGTCTCTCGCTTGAGACCTTTACTGCAATTTCTCATCATTGTCATCAATCCTTTCCAGACTGCTTTTGTACCACAAAGATCCATCCAAGAGAACATTGCTATTGCAATGGAGCTTTTTCATAATATCAGAACATCCACCCCTTCGGCTACTCCTAAGATTGGTCTAAAATTGGACATTCGGAAGGCTTATGATTCTCTAGAATGGGGGTTCCTTCATCAGATACTTCTTGCTATGGGGTTTCCAACTCATTTTGTTGACTATATTATGACTTGTATTCGATTAGTCACGTATGCATTACTGGTTTATGATGCTCCACAGGGTTCTATTGTGCCGAATCGAGGATTAAGTCAGTGGGATCCCTTATCTCCCTATATTTTCATTCTTTGTGCTGAAGTTCTTTCTTCTAATCTGGCTAATATTCAAACTGCAGGGCATTTTCAGGGGTTGAAGATTTCTTGGAAGTCATTACCTATTCTTCATCTCATGTATGCAGATGACCTTCTCATCACTACAATGGCTGATGACTTATTGTGTATCAAGTTGATTCGTCTTCTTACGGATTATTCAATGGCAGCAGACAGCATATTAATAAGACAAAGTCGATACTGGTGCACCATCCAAAGCTAGATCCTGGTACATTGCAAAGACTTTCATGTCAATTTGGCAGCTCAACTTCATCTGTGGTACCATTTTACTTGGAAGTTCAACTCCGGAATGGGATAAGATCAACAACAACATTCTCTCAATGCATTCATATGTTGGAACGGAAAACAAAAGGTTGGATGTATAAATGTCTCAACCCAGCTGGAAGGTTGACACTCATCAACACTAAGTCTTACCCAACGGCTAATCATGTTATGCAGTCACAGTTACTGCCAGATAAAATCCATAAACACATTGACAAGATTACTCGGAATTTCTTTTGGGGTCATGATAATACTCAGAGAAAGCTGCATACTATTGGTTGGGACACTTTTATTCTACCACGACAACAGGGTGGGTTGGGTATTAAAAGGAGTAATGAACCCAACCAATCATTACTCTTGAAGAGAGCATGGCAACTACATCAACAGCCGGACTCTGTTTGGACTTTGTTGTGCCATTCCAAATACTTGCAAAACCATCATCAGCTGCCGGCATTACCATCACCATCAACAAATGCTAGTCCTCTTTGGAGAGACTTGACGAAAGTGGCATCGTTCTTGCAAAGTCATGCATTCTCTATTTTGGGTGATGGTTGAAACACAAGTATTACTGATAACTGGATCCCACTCCAGCACAACTCAGAGGCTTTATCCAATTCGGCCTCACCTCCAAATAATGTTGTATTTCTCATTCATCCATACACCAATACTTGGAATTCTGAATTGGTTCTGCAGATGTTTCTTCCTCAACAGGCGCATCATATTTTAGCAATCCACCTTCCTCTGCAACCAAGAAAGGATACTCTCATCTGCCCTACACCAAGTCTGGTATTTATTCTGTCAAGACGGGTTATGCTAAGCTAATGGAAACTCGTCGCTCTTTCACATCAAACAGTACCATAACAATGCATATTTCCACTTCTAGGCGTCTCTCGAATTTTCATTGTCCTCAGAAGATCAGACTTTTCCTATGGAAAGCCATGAAGGAGGGGTTACCAACTTCGGACCTCCTTCACTCGCGTGCGATTGTTCCACATGCACTTTGTCCTAAATGTGGAGTTTTCCGTGAGACTGCTAATCATTTTCTCTTCCTTTGTGATTTTTCTTCACAGGTTTGGGTCTTAATTTGGACTCATTTGATATCCATTCTACCAGCTACTGCTTCCAGTTCTATTCACAAACGAATGACTGTGGAGGCTTTGGTGAAATTAGATCTTTCCTCACACTTGCATTGTCTTCTTCTCTATACAACCTGTCATTTAAAGGCTATCACGGAATGCAATTTTGTATACACAACAGTCGACATCGGTATCTCAATTGCATCAGCTGATTGTGGTAATGTGGACATAATTTCAATGGGTATCAACACATGTTGCTCCATGTCTCCCTGATTGCCCTCCTCAGCTTCGGTCTAGCACTGTTGTAAGACAGAGACGCAAACCTATTTGGGTATATTGGATTTCTCCAACAATACCATATGTTAAGATCAATGCGGATAGAGCTTCGAAAGGTAACCCGGGTTTTGCAAGAGTGGGAGTTATTGCGCGTGATTGTCGTGGAAATTTAATTCAAGCAATGGCTTCTTAATTGGGTCACACAACTTCTTTGGTGGCAGAAACATGGGGTCTTCTCGTTGCTGCTCGCATGGTTAATAGGAATAATTGGAATTCAGTATGGATCGAGACTGACTCACTTGCATTGATATCTATCCTAGAATGGTCCAACTTCTGCACCATGGTATCTCTGGGGATTATTAAATGAAGCCTTGCACCTTCTGCAACAAATTAAGCATATCAACATTTCTCATGCTTATCGGGAGGCTAACCGGGCGGCGGATGAGCTTGTTAATGAGGCAATCTGACACCAACATCGTAATCCTTTACAGATTTCTACACTTGTGTGGGATCTTGTCATTCCGCCTTTTCTGAATCAGATCTTGTTTGAGGATCGTATCTCGCACCCTGTGCGCAGACTTGTACCTGAGACCTCTCTTAACATCTAAATATCTAATACATAAGCTCAGGATTGTCTTTCAAATATATATATATATATATATAGATATATATATATATATATATATATATATATATATATATGCCTCATTTGGTTGAAGCCACCCCTCAGAGCCCAAAAACTCAAATTTTACATTATATATTAGGCCCAAGAAGCTATTGTGAAAATTGTTTCAAGTCAGTGGGTAAGATCTTGGTTGAGTCATGGAGTGAGATTCATTTCTAGTTCCGCCACTATTAAGTAGAAGTAAGTTCTTCAGTATGTGCATATAGGCGGATGTTATAATTAATTACTTTTTAAATATGAAATGTGATAGGTTGACTGCAAGCATAGATGTCAACCGTCGCGTTTTGTATGATGTTTGCGCAAAAGAAATCAACGCCATTCCAAATTTTAAATTTACAGAGTTACATGAAATTTGTGTCAATTGCAGTAGAATGAAGAAAATTGGTTTAGAAATTTGAACAACTGCATCTTATTTTATGCGGGTACAACCACTGAGTCAAGGGGATCTTGGGCATAGTGCAACACAAGAGAACTACTTGAGCATGCGGAAGCGGAAAGCCGTTTTCCAATTGGCAACTGAAATAAGTGGAAAAATGTGGTATTTCAGAGTGACTCTTAACCAACTCTAAAGCTGGTGATTAGAATGTATGTGAAAGATCGAGAAGCAAGATATAACCAGAGCAACCAATTTGGAAAATCAACTCTTTTTGCAACAAACTTTAAAGTAATATCTTTTGTTAGTAGGTTGAAAACGAGATGGTCAACAAACTTATCAGTCTTCTGTAACAAATTTCAAATCTCAAATGACTGGAAAAATGATCAATCGGAAGCAATAATGTATTACTTAGAAATTAAAGACTTGAATGAAACAATATGTAACACTAACTCATACATCAGTAGGAGAATTATTATGAGTTAATGAGGTTTCATTCATCGATAATAAACTTTGGAAATCAATTTGGGGTATCAAGGTTGCTCTTGCTCGCAAAATCTAGTTGCTTGTTTGTATGTGTGTATGAATTCTAGAATACATATTGATTGCATTGATTGTCCTAGATGTAATGTCTGTCCTAAAAATATTATGCATGCTTTAGTCCCATGTACGTACTTTTGCTTCTTTCTGTTTGGTCCAGTCCTCCCTTTAACATTTGTACTGCTATTTTTACTAATGCAACCTTTCATAAATGACTTTATTATCAGTTGGTCAATTCTAATACTGATGTCTCTAGTGATCTTAAACCTCTTTTTGCTGCTTTACTTTGGTCTCTCTAGAGTAGTAGGAATACTTTGCTAATGAGCATAAATCTGAAACTAAGGGTGTTGTTATTGCTAGAGCCAAGTATATGGTTAACTTTGAACCTTCTACTATGTCCCCTGGGCCTCTGAGTAATGTCATTAGAATTGAAAAATGGATGCCTCCTCCTCTTAGAATATGGTTTAAGGGCACTGATGGTGCATTTGATGTTATTTCTCTAAAAAATGGTGCAGGTTCGGTGATCAGGGATGCTGTGGTTAAAGTTATCTTTTATGCTGCCTTAGTTTTTGAAGTCTTGTCTCCGGAAGAAGCTGAAGCTCGGGCCATTTGGACTCTTTTGAAAAAGACAATTGATTTGAAGCTTTCTCATCTCATTGTTGAATGTGATGCTCTGGAATTAGTCAACCAAGTTTCTACTGGAAGGTTTGATGGAAACCAGAGAACGGATGCAATCTTTAAGGATATTAGTTTCTTTTTTCTTGCTTAGCTGTTTGTAAGTTTTCTTATGTTTCTAGAAACTGTAATGAAGTTGCTCACTCCCTTGGTCATTGTGCAAAGAACGACAAGAATTCTATGTACTGGTCTAGACCTCCAACTTGGTTCATACCCAGTTGTTGAGGCTGACCATTATCCTTTTGTGACCGTCGTTCATGAAAGAAAAAAAATTTAAAAAAATAAAAAAAGAATGAGGTTTCATTTTTTTTTTTTTGGAAAATGAAAAAAGGGGATAATATTTAATTTCAGCAGTTTCGTTCACTTGCTTAAATTGCAATTCATTTATTTTGCCTAAAATGCTTTATCTCTCTTTGATTTCCATTATGTACTTCAAAGTTCAAACTCTATCTTTACCCGACAACTTTCACTATCTTGGTCTCATAGCCAGCATCATAATACACCAAACAAGACGTTTATTGATGGTGGTGGGTCTTATTAGGATGAACATGTTTAGATAACAAGTAGGCATCAATTAATACTACTGGTATTTGGTTCTACAAAAACCCACGACCTTGACTTGCCATTTCCCTGAGGCCCCCATCAAAGGAGTGACATTCCCATTGTGACCACTGAAATTATCATTTGTCCATTGTCGTTAAGCTTAGCCCCAATGGCCACCAGCTAACGAATCTGCTACTATGACCTAAAATTTGTTCTGCAATGCTTCACATGTTGCTGTAAAAAATATAAAAAAGTTATCATTTTCACCGAGCACAAGAAACAAGACACATCCTGTAGAAAATCTAATTGCACATTAAAATTATTAGAACAACGAAGGTGGATGGAAAATCTACAATAAACCAATGGTAGAAAGAATTTTGTTAGAGGAGGATGGAAAAACAATTGAAGAATATGATGTAAAAACAATAATATAGATTTGAGAACAAAAACTGATATGACAATGAAGAACATGTTTCTCAATTTTTACGACTAGTTTAGGATGAACTGTTAGCCGTAGAAATCGAGAAACGTCAAAAGTTTTTGGTACAACTTTCCTGCGTAGGCAATCGTTTCTACTTCTTAGCTTTGGAAAAAAAATACTACCTCCGTATTTTTCATTTTAACCTGAAAATAGACTAAAATGAAAAACCAACTAGCTCAATTTATATGGGACGGAAAAGGTAGTAAATACACGAATTTCACGCGACTTTCCTAGCGCCTAGGGATAGTTTCCTAGCCGTAGACACCTAAAGAAAAAAAAAATCGGATAAGTTTTGAAGGACCAAGTCCTACAAAATATCA